>AWWV01012123.1:0-24993 GCA_001974805.1 Corchorus capsularis | reverse complement strand
ACTTTTGCTAAAAAAGACCTGAAAATCGTCTGGTCCAGGAGACTTGAGAGAGCCCATATCGAAAAAACAGCAGCTTTCACTTCTTTGTCTTTGACAGGTGCCATAAGCTTCTCATTTTTGTCCTCCGAGATCACCTTATCAATGTGGTTGATAGTTGAAGACCAATCTCTTTCTCCAATAGAGGTGAACAAAGATTGAAAGTCATTTTCAAAAACTTTTGCGAGGGCATCTGGATCCTCTATCCATTGGTCGTTGTCACCTTTGAGTCTGACAATCCTATTTCCTTGCCTGCCTTGTAATCGATAAGAAAGACCATTACTGTCATCTCGGGGCGTCGGCATGATCCCGATTTAATCTTTAAAAATATAAATAAATAAGAAAAGAACTATAATGAGGAGGGCGACAGACCCAATCACGATCGTATAAAGTAGCCCCAGAGAGGGCGATATTGGTTCGAATCCAATTCGTGAAAAAAAAGAGATGCTGTGAAACTCTCTATCAATAGAAGGCCAAATAACACCATTGTTAGACGATGAATAGACCAGTGGAGAAAGTTTGACATACATTTCTTTGATCGGGATCGAGGAGTGAGTGCCTTAGCTGTGATATACTATAATTAACAGAACAGCCACTACTTGTATTGGCTAACGTGATGGAGCCCATGATTAGAGAGCATCTTGTTCAAGCAACGGAAGAATCCCCTTGGGCGTCCCCATAAGTATTATCGATCCCTGAAATCTTGGCCATAATTTGACAAATAATCTGCACATCTGTTACCCTCACGATACACATGTGTAATCTCACTTACCCAATTTCCCTGCGCTAATGCCATAGCTTCCTGTATCAACACAGAGTATTGGTGTGTGGGAGGAATACCTTGCTTTACCAAATTCACTGCTACACTAGCATCCATCTGAACGATCACATTGGAAAGGCCTAAAGACTTAGCCAACATTAAGCCTTCCCTTCTTCCCCTTTGCCTTTCGGCTCACATTCTTCGCCCCCAAAGCTCTGCTGTGAACTGTCCCCTCAACAACGGGTATGTTCTAGAGCCTGTCTGTTGCTGCTCCCCCGAGGGGTTGGGGGGAAAAATCTTTCTATTCCCTGGCACTGTCACTGGCTCGCCTCCACTATAGAACTCAAATGCGGATTCTGGCTTGCAGGAGAAAAAAGCTCGACTGCTGTCCAATCAATAGTAGTACCTCTAGCTATTTGGAAAGTAAGAAGAGAACAGTCCATTAACCTGATAGAAAGTCCTCATCTCATCTTGCCTGATGTGATAGGGAAGGGATAGATCCCAATGCCAGAATACAGGATTTAGCTTATGCTTCTACTTTCGAGATTTGCTTTTCTCTTTCTGGATTCCGAGGAGGAAGAGTTAGACTTTTCGAGCGTAGGTAACAGTAAGGATCGTTGAGACCTGGCTCTTCAACTGGTCAAGATAGGATAATCCGCCTTTGAGCAATAGGGGCAACAAAACTATCTACATGGTGTAAATTGGAATTGCACTAAGTACCGATTGGACCAAAGTGCGGTGTCCTACACGAGATAACACATTCCTTTTCCAGTTTGACAATTTGCTCCGTATCTTCTCAATAATTGGGATATATAGGTCCTTGGATATCCTACCATGGACTCTCGGAACTCCCAAGTACCTCCCCAAATCGTTTGTCAGTTGAATATCACAAGCGTCACTTATAGTTTGAGCCAAACCCCGTGATACATTAGGCAAGATAAAGAGCTTAGACTTATGCAAGCTCACCGTAAGGCCAGAAGCTGCAGCAAAATCTCTAAGACAGCCCATAACAACGTTCACTTGTGCCATGTCCACTTGGGCAAAAAGCATCAAATCATCAGCAAAGAACAGGTGAGAGATAGATGGCCCTTGGCGGCCTTGTTTCACTGGTTTCCACTGTTTCTGATGAACCCTCTGCTGGATCATATGTGAGAGCTTCTCTACTTCTACGGTTTCTCGATCTGAATCAATATTTGATGAGGGTTCGGGAAGGAAGGGTACGAGAGATCGGGGAATGAAAGACTAAACTAAGGATCAGTCTATTGAGACAGGAAACAGACCAGTAGTTCTTAAACCAAAGGCAGATAAAGGCTCTTCTCTTCCTTAAGAATGATTTTCATCAGGTCTTGCCAGAGCCTGTAGCAAATAGTAAGGCTAACAATCAGGATAGACTAACTAGAAGAGATAAAGGAAGGTCTCTTAGGAAGGCTTTTCAGACCGGAACCTCAAGCTAAAAGGGATTCATCTTCAGACTTGGGAAAGAATGAGATCGATAGAGTTGCTCAAGATAAAGGATTTCGCTTCTGACTCGCAACAAGTTCAGGGTTCAGGTATTGCTTATTCAAATGTCATAGAGTGATTGCAGACTTATTATAGGTATCTCATTTCAGTAAAATTCACGAAAACCATTGCGTCAGATACCAGAAAAGAATTTAACACGGATTTAGTGGTAATTCGCTTTCAGGTTCTATCTTCCTCGGTACTATCCAACATCGTGGCATCGCGTTCGGTGTCTCGAAGTTGTAATCTTCCTATTAATGATTGTGACAGCTTTTATAGGATACGTACTACCTTAGGGTCAGATGAGCTTTTAAGGAGCAACAGTAATCACAAGCTTAGCTAGCGCCATACCTGTAGTAAGGGATACCATAGTGACTTGGCATTGGGGTGATTTCTCCGTGGACAATGCCACCTTAAATCGTTTTTTTAGTCTTCATCATTTACTCCCCTTTATTTTAGCAGGTGCCAGTCTTCTTCATCTGGCCGCATTGCATCAATATGGATCAAATAATCCATTGGGTGTACATTCAGAGATGGATAAGATCTCTTTTTACCCTTATTTTTATGTAAAGGATCTAGTAGATTGGGTAGCTTTTGCTATCTTTTTCTCTATTTGGATTTTTTATGCTCCTAATGTTTTGGGGCATCCCGACAATTATATACCTGCTAATCCGATGCCCACCCCGCCTTATATTCTGCCAAAATGGTATTTCCTACCGATCCATGCCATTCTTCGTAGTATACCTGACAAAGCGGGAGGTGTAGCCGCAATAGCACCAGTATTTATATGTCTGTTGGCTTTACCTTTTGTTAAAAGTATGTATGTGCGTAGTTCAAGTTTTCGCCCGATTTACCAAGGACTATTTTGGTTGCTTTTGGCGGATTGCTTATTACTAGGTTGGATCGGATGTCAACCTGTGGAGGCACCATTTGTTACTATTGGACAAATTTCTCCTTTTGTTTTCTTCTTGTTCTTTGCCATAACGGCCATTCTAGGACGGGTTGGAAAACGAATTCCTAATTCTTACACGGATGATGAGAAAGTGCATGCCTGATCAGTGATCTTTTCCATTATGACACCAAAAAGTCTTTTTTGCGTTGGAAGACGAATCTCTTTTGTCTTTCATGGAAGGACTCTCCCCTTCTAATGAAAATAAAAACCCTTTCACAAGGAGGGGCAGGTGCTGAAATTCCACAGGGTGGCACAACGCCAACGGAGCTTTGTAGTTTGCATTGCATAATAGGGAATGGGAAGAGCAGCAGACTTAATGAGGGTTGTTCTTCCTGCAAGAGACAGTTTGTTAGCTTTCCAATTAGCACGTTTCGCTTGGACTTTTTCAACCAAGTTCCAGTAAGTTTTTTTTTGTTACTTTTCCATGAAGAATAGGAACACCAAGGTAGCGTCCAAGGTCCCTTGTTCTGGGGATGCCAGCAAACCTGGAGAGAAACTTGGCATCTCTATTTTTGATGTTAGGAGAGAAGAAGAGCTTTGATTTCTCAAAGCTTACCAGTCTGGCCAGAACAGCTATTAAAGGTTTTCAGAGTATCGAAGAGATACAAGACATAATGAGAGATAGCAGATTGCCTTGGACACCAATTTCCTCAAGGATTTCTCTAATAAAATTCCAATTCATTTTGTCATAGGCCTCGGCGAATTCTTAGTTTTTCCAAAACCCAGTTTCTTGAATATCTGAGAATTAATCTTCAACATTGAGTAGCTGTTCCCCTCGAGGGGGCTAGGGGGAAACTTGGCCTACGAATTCGTTTTAGTCGATACCGTTGTTGGTTTGTTGTCTTACTCGGAGGAATACCAGAAATCCCTGATTCCCTCACCTGAAGACCAACAAACTGGTTCTTGAAACAGCTTTTCATAAGCCGGAAAAACAAAAAAGCATCAGATGAGATTAAAAATTCGGATTGGTTTTTCCTACTTCTTCTCTGTTCTATGAAATTATACTCACCCAGATGAAAAAGCAGGCTTAAACAGAGGGCTACTTCCATCACCATTGGTTCAAGGATTTCATCTTTGTAAGGTCTAAAGGTTGAGGAAAAGTAAGTTTCCAGCATATCTAGTAGAGTCGCCTCTAACCAGCAATCTGTCCAAAAGTGATTCGTATAGATTCTTTACCCCAACTCTCTTTCTCACATTTTTTTTAGTCGAGCTAATGCCTCCTCTATCGCCGCTACTGAGCTAGATGCCTAGCCGGTCTTTGCAAGTTGATGGGTGAGATGGCTTTAACCTCGACCATTGATTGCTCTGTCTTGATGAGCTAATTTTTGACAATCAGCCTCATTCTAAAGGACTCTTTTTTGTCAACTATCAGTCCAGTCGAGTTCCTTCCCCTTCTTCTTCATTCCCGGATCCTGCTTCGTAAGATTCACTTTTGGTAGATAAAAGGCATTTTTTTACATAATAAATCCTTCTTGATCAAAGAGAAAGAGCGCTTTAGGCTATTCCGATAGAGTGAGAGAAGGAAAGCTCATACTCATAGTTTACTCATCTTATGCATCTGCATCTCTTGACTCTTCAGCCAGTGAATCAAGGCTTACTCCTAATCTCAAACTCGATACAGGCTTTCTTTGGGGTACGCTAATTGAGGGGAATGCCTTGTCTTTACCTTTCGCCGGGTGTACATGCGGTGTTGTTGTACTGGTCAAACAAGAAAATCAATAAGCAATCCCGCGCCGGTTTTTTTGCAAGATGAGAGAATCGACAGCAAAACCCCAAATCCTTATGGTTGGTTCAGCTGAATCTATTGAAAGTTAGCTCGTTCGCAGAATATGGTGAAACTCAATCTTAACCCATAGAAGAGCTCTTTGGCTTAGCTGCAATGCCTTTACCTAAGCGTGTGAGGTGCCTCTATAATCCTAGAAGAGATAAAGAAGTAGGGGACGATGGATATTCTTAATAAGGGGAAGAGGGTTTTGTTCTTCTTGCATACTTTCTTGACTACTTATGAGTTCTTTCGGGTATCACTCGGAGCAATTAGAATTCACACCTCCGAAACCATAACTATCAACCGGAAGCACGACCAATCGCTCGTGTGCTATTGTCCAAGAAGTAGGGATTCAGTTCAATCGGTTAGGGTTATAATATTCGGACGTGCTTCTTGCGATGGCAATTTCGGGTTTTCCGACGAGTGTGCCGGTGTAGGTTCTGTGCAGTTCGATTACAGTCTGGACTTTGAGTCTTTATTCATACCCTTAGGTATACACTGTTCTCGAAAGCAACTATATAATGATCGACAAAGGGGAGGCAATTTTCACTTTATTTAATTGACCTGCACTATCAGACCCCAATGGACTCTGACCCAAATCAATCCATAACGAATTGTCCTGAGAGTTTTTATTCTACTTCTTTTTGCGGTTATTTTTCCAGCCATTTTTTAAATTCAAAAACTTAAAAGTTAAAACGGCTAATCTTTTCCTAAAGAAAAGAAAATAGCCGTTGCCCGACAGCGCCAATAGCAATTTAGCGCTCTGGTCTATATAAGTCGCGTAATTGTTAAGTCAGAACGTGTTATTGATTTCTGAAAATTTTAAACGCAACTAGGCACTCTTCTCTACATAGGTTGCTTCCTGAAATTCTTAAGTCAGAAGAACGTTATTGATTGATTCCTGAAAATAACACAATGTCTGATTTTGGCTGCCAAGAAATCGTGCAATTGCAGAGCGTTAGATTGTTTGTCTGGAACATGAGTTTGCCGATCCCCCAACCAGACGGACAATTCTTGTTTCTAATCAAATCTGGTACTAACCTTCCTTCTCCAGCGGCCTCGAATATTCCAAAATTCTACTATGTCCCATTCGATCTTGAATCCTTATCTTCCAAGAACCATGTTGAGGAACTGGTTTATGGCGCCCTCTGGGTTTAGAGCAGTTTGAAGAAGAGCGGAATGTTACAGTTTTGGGTAAAAGCATATCAGAGTTCCTTTTCAAGAATTACAACATGGGCTTGGGTTTGGGTTTTTCAAATCCCAACTCACCCAACCTTGGTATTGTTGTTGAAGTCAACCAAACCAACTTGCCTGGAGATTGTGGCCGTATGGGCATGGATGAAGTAGCAATGATTGATCAATGCAATTATGATGAAGAATTCATCGAGTCGAAATTGAGAAATCTGTTCTTTGTTTCACTTTTGTCTGTAATAGAGCCAATCGATGACTCTGAACCCTTGGGGTTAAGAAAAATCCCAAGGTTGGATTCGTTCCACCAATTTGAATATTCGGCGGCGGCGGTTGATCCTGATCATGCCACATCATGTACCATCTACTTGGAAGGGTTCTCGGGAAATTCGGGATTCAAGTTGTCCTGCTCCCATGTTTTTCATGGAGACTGCGTTGCCCAGTGGCTATAGAGGAAACGATCTTGCCCCTTGTGTCGATTCCAACTTTCTTAGTCAATTAGGGTTTTTTTTTCCTTTTTCCTTTTTGGCTAGAAAATTAGGGTTTTTTTTTGTTTTGCTACATAAAATTAGGTTTTTGGGTTCCTTGAGTAACTGTTATTTTCTCTTTTTGTTTTGTATCAGTCTCATACTTGTAGACTTATTTTTTGAATGTAATTCCTGTATATGGTAATTTGACGAATTCACAATTCTTTTTTCTTCATCCAAATAAGAAGCTTTACTTTCTTCTATGCAATTTCTACTGCAACCAACGATTATCTCTCTTCTTTTCCCAAATTTAAATTCCAAAATATGTAATGGCCATGTGAAATTGTAAATTCCAAAATATGTAATCTTCTTTTACTTTATGTTGTTGATTTGTGGCTTCTACATGTGTTTGTTCAAAGGCACCTGTCGACACCCTCTTTTCCTTCTTCTCCTATTCTTAACAGCTGTTGATTTGTGGCTTCTCTCTGTCGTCTCCTTCTTCATCCCCTTCTTGCATATTCTTCTTTCAAATCCTCTCTTTTATGCTTCTTTATTTTCCTTTCATTCTCTGATTATGTTTTGTTTATTTTATTTTGTTGCAGGGGCTCTTTTATGTTCTTCCCTCCACTCCAATATCTCTCAAATCTTTGTTTTTACAGTAAGTTTTGTAGTTTTATTTTTTCTTCTTTGGCTATTTTTTCATTGAATTTTCCAATCCTATAATTGCACATCTCTTTTGCCTCTTTTTTGCCATTGATTAGTAACTTTGTTATTGATTTTCGATTGTTTGATTGAAAGATGCATCGACTTGAATGCTGAGCCATCTCAAGGCTATCTAATTAGCTTCTTTTATTATTTTGACAATCATTTCTTCTTATTATTTGATTTTTTTCCCTCATGTTTCCAGAGTTTTACAGGTAACTTTTTATTCTTCATTATGCTAAATCTTTATTGTTACAATCTATATTGGAATTGTCCCTTTTCTCTGTTTCCATGAATATATGTATAGATATGAAGTTCGTTGATCACCCATATTTCTTGATTTTGTTGTTATATCTCTATTATTCAATCTGTTTTTTACAAAATAATTGCGGGTTTATATGGTATTAGTTTTCTAATATTTTGTTTTTCACAGGATGATTGTTACATTTTTAACTGCTAAGTGTTTGTTGCAATGCCAAAATGAAATATGAATTTAACAAGAAAACTTATAACAAATATTTGGCATGATCAGGGACAAATCCACTATGGGGGCATCGGGAGCACGTGCCCCCACTCAAATCCTTCAGGCCCGTGCATGAAAAATTAATCTAACGTTTTTTTTGTAGTTGTGCACCCACTAAATAACACCACTATATAATAGGAAACCCATTTAAGGAGAAAATGAGAAGTGCCTTAATTCATGCGTGCCACTTGTCTAGGGATAGATCCACCATGGGGCACATGCCCCGACTCAAATCATTCAGCTCAATTAATCTATGTTGTTTTATTTTTGTAGTAATCAAATGTCCAATTTGGGTCTAAACCTTTCCAAACTTGCTCAATTTGAGCTTAAAACTTTAAAGTGCACCAAATTGAGCCTAAACGTTATGTAAATCAACCAATTTGGGCCTAAACTAGACAGTGCTCTGGCTGTGAAACACACGTCGTTACCATTTTTGTTTTTAGGCTCAAATTGGCCCCCTTTAGAAAGGTTTAGGTTCAAATTAGGCAACTTTTAAAAGGTTTAGATTCAAATTGGTGGGTAAAAATTCCAGGTTGACGCGTATTTTCTTTCACTAATGTGTGCTAACAACGCGTGGACTTCAATTCCAAATTTCTGTCTAAATTAGGCCCAAATTGGTTGGATTTGGAAACATTTATGCCCAAATTGTTACGTTTTAGAAGTTTGGACTCAAATCGAGTAAGTTGGCAAACGTTTAGACCCAAATTGGATATTTAGCCTTTTTGTAGTTGTACTATGAAAAAATCGTAAAAAACTAAATCCAAAAAATATAGTAAAGAACTAAATAATCACGGATTAACTATGAAACACAATAATATTTTCTATAACTGATTCCACTTGGTCACTTGTATATCTTGTTCTTTTATATTTTAAAATTTCATTTTTATCATCCCAAGTCATAGTTAACTCCATACTGTTTCTTGCGAGACTCTGATAAGTTTTCTTCTATACTTTTTTTGTTTGTTAAACCAAGGATATTCCTAGTACTTTGGACGAAGATTAATCTTTTTCGAACTGAAAGAATAATACTCTCCCGACAAATGTGCTTTTCGGAGATCTAACTTGTGTTCTCACCTTATTCGAGTGGATACCACCTCAACCAATCACTTGTTGGCATATATACGTTTTTTCTTTTTTCTTTCCTTTAAATATGCTTTGTAGCATTTACAATGAGAATAGTTTACTTCATAGAATTTTTTAAAATATTTTCATTTGATATAATTTTTTATACATTTCATTAAATTATATATGGTTATTTAAAGAAATTATATTTATTTTTATATATGAATTTGATAGTATAGTGTGCCCCCACTACATAAAATTCCAGAATCCGTCTCTGGGCATGATATTTGGTTTGTCTATTAAAATAAAATAGGAGACCACTTTCTATAGAAAGTATGACTATATAGATACATAGGGTTTAATTTATTACAATTACAGATGAAAAAAAAAAGCTTCTTTCAGTTCTACAAAATTGGTTCAGGAACCTTTAGCATTGTAGTAACAAATTGCATATCTACCTCTGCCTTATGTTTCTTTGTGTTACTTGGTTAGTATGAACAAGTAGCTGATAGTGGTTAGTTAGGTTTATGACAATGGACTGATTTGAGAATACCAATTTTGTGGCTGTTTATGAGTTGAGTCTTAAGAAAGTAGGTTTTTGATGTATTATCAGGTATGTGGAAAAGATTAGGTTTATGTGGCTGCTGCCATTTCTGTCACCAGAGAATATGTTGCTTGGACTCTGTTATAGTAGAAAGTTAGCAGAACATAAAGAAACAGGCCATCGGATTGGTTTTGTTAGGAAAAGATATTGCAATATAGAAATATGCTAGCGGGATCAGTATCTGAGGACCTAGAGTTTTGAGTTAGAGAAAGATACACAGGTCTAATTGAGAAAAATCTGAAGTAGAGTGAGAGTTATACAACTAACTACAAGAAAATTACAGAGAGAGACAGATAAAGAATAATCAAATAAAGATATAGAGATAAAGTGTGAGAACAAGGATCTTAGACATCCAGGACAGAAAAGACCATAGACTAGAAGCTGAAGATGGTTTTGTTGTGCTTTTTCCAACCCTTCTTTAGCCATATCCTGTTTTTTAAATCCTTAAATCATTCCCAATTCTGTGTCATTTCGATCCTTATTTCCTATAATTCTATTTATCATGTTCTTTTTATTTGCACATTTGTTATGTAAGTTCATTAAATATCTGCTACACTTTCTTTATCCATCTAGATTTGGCATTCTGATCAAGAATTTCCTATGAAGTAGTTGCTGTCAATTTTCATTATGCAAAACAGATTTGAGATGGGTTTCAACTTTTTGAATTATATTTTGCAAGGAAATTAGTTGATGGTTTAGAAGTCAACCTGTTAATTCCTTCAAGTTGAAAGGTGTAGAGATTCAACGCCGGTTAAGACTAGAAGCTGAATATGGAAAATGGGAGGAAAAACCTATTTTCATTAATTGGTTACAGGGTATTTATACAATACATGAGTTTAGGTATAAGTCAAATACATAGAGTTATCTAGTATAACAAACTATCTGGTGTAACAAACTTTACAAAACAAATATTGAGTTTAATTTAAGATGAAGGATAAGTTGGTCACTTATCCCTTACACGCCCCTTCAAGATGGTGTGGATGTTGAAGAAACGCCAATCTTGGATTGTAATTGCTGAAACTTCTGGCGGGAAAGTGGCTTTGTTAGTAAATCTGCTAATTGGTCATGAGCAGAGACATGTTTCACTTGTAGGGAACCAGCCTGAACTTTGTCTCTAACAAAGTGGAAATCAATCGATATGTGCTTCCTTTTGGAATGAAGAGCTGGGTTGGCAGACACGTAGGTTGCACCGCTGTTGTCAGAGTAGATTATGGGAACATTAGAGATCAATACCTTAAGTTCAGACACCAAATTTTGAACCCAAGCGAGTTCCGGCGTAGCATTGGCAATGGCCCTGTATTCGGCTTCAGTTGAGGATCAGGCAACCGTTTTCTGTTTGTTGCATTTCCAGGAGATAAGATTCCCATTAAGATAGACAAGATATGCGGAGGTAGATTTGCAATCACTTGTATCACCTGCCCAATCTGCGTCTGCATAGGCATAAAGTGATGGGGAAGATGTACGACAAGAGGAAGTGATGGATTTCCGCAGGAAAAGGCCAGTTGACAAAGTGCCCTTGAGGTACCGCAGGACACGCTTCAAGGCCTGCCAATGGACATCTGTAGGTTGATACATAAATTGAGCAAGTTTATTGACTGCAAATGATATATCCGGGCGAGTAATAGATAGATACTGCAATGCACCAATAACACTTCTGTATTCTTTTCCATCAGGTAGTAAGGTGCCACTATCCAAGGTGAGAGAGACGAAGGATGCCATGGGTGTGGCAACAGGCTTGGAGTCAAGCATATTTGTGCGCTGCAGTAGGTCAATGACATACTTTTTCTGAGACAAAAAGATGCCGCTAGCAGTAGTTTCTGTTTCAACACCAAGGAAATAACTCAAGGGTGCCGGATCCTTAAGTGAAAATTCTTTCGACAGTGAGCCAACAAAGTCTTGTAGAAAAGACTTAGAATTGCTAGTTAGGATGATATCATGGACATAAACAAGGAAATAAGCAATGATATCCTTAGTTGTGTAGACAAATAAAGAAGAATCTGACCTTGATTGTTGAAAACCATACTTTATGAGAAACGAACTTAGAGCATTATGTCATGCTCTTGTTGCCTGTTTCAGGCCATATATAGCCTTCTGAAATTTGCAAACATACTCTGGATGTGTAGAATCAATATAGCCTGGAGGTTGCTTCATAAAGACATCCTCTGATAGAGTTCCATGAAGAAACGCATTGTTGACATCAAGTTGAATCATCTGCCAATTGAACTGAATTGCAACAGAAAGGACAAGTCGAATGGTGGTTGGTTTTACCACTGGGCTAAAGGTTTCAGAAAAATCTATACCCGGCCTTTGATGAAACCCCTTGGCAACCAATCTCGTTTTGTATTTGGAGATGGTGTTGTCTGGGTTTTGCTTGATTCGATATACCCATTTACAGCCGACAAGATTTTGTGTAGGATAAGGAAGAACAAGCTGCCACGTACCATTTCGTATAAGTGCATTAATCTCATCGGACATGGCAGATCTCCAATTCGGGTCCTTTACTACCTGTGAAATACATGTGGGTTCTGCCGCAGAGATAGGATGCTTTGTAGCCGGGAAAAATTTTGGATTTGGGTTGTTGATGTTGTTCTTCAACCGAGTTACCATAGAGTGAGTATTGGTGTTCGGTTGAATGACTGGATCTAATGATTGCGGCAAAGGTTCTTGCAGCAGCGAAACATCCTGTGGCAATGGAACATTCTGTAGCAGTGGAACATCCTGCGGCAGTGGAGCATCTGCCTGTACTCCCTGCGGTGGAGCTGGACTTAAATCATGGTTAGAATCCAAATTCGCAGCATGTGTTGGTGCGGGCATTGAAGTGGATGGCAGAGTAGACTCAATAGAAGAGTGTTTATCTAGGACAACTAGACTCAGACTCGCTAGAAAAGAAGCGGCAATAGACTCAAGATCTGAAGATGACTGTAGTCGTTTTTGAGGATATGGAAACTGATCTTCAACAAATTCAACATGTCGTGATACAAAGACTCTAGAAGACTCTAAGTCTAGACACAGAAAAGCACTTTGGTTGCTAGAATATCCTAGGAAGACACATGGTTTGGAACGAGACTAAAATTTATTTTTGTTGAAAGGACGAAGACATGGATAACAGAGACACCCGAAAACACGTAGTTTGTGGTAATTGGGATCTTTTTTGAAAATAATTTGGAAGGGTGAGTGAAAATTGAGTGTGGGAGTGGGCATTCGGTTAATGAGGTATGCAGCGGTTTGGAAGACATAGCTCCAAAATTGGAGAGGAAGAGAAGCTTGGTGTAAGAGAGTTAATCCAGTTTCAACGACGTGGCGGTGTCGTCTTTCGGCAAAACCATTGTGCTCGGAAGTATGGGGAGGTCTTTGTAGGTGGGAATACCATGTGGTCCAAGAAATTGTTTTAGTTTCTCATACTCTCCGCCCCCATCATATTATAAAGTAATAAAGGATGTGTCAAAGAATTTTTCAACCACTGCTTTAAACTTAGGAAATAGCAGAGAGAGATCTGACCTTTTGATTAATGGAAACAACCAAATATATTTTGAATAATGATCGACAAAGATTACATAATATTTGTGGCCAGTAAATGATGTAATAGGTGCTGGACCCCAAATATCTGTATAGACAAGTTCTAAAGGCTTGGAACTAGTTAAAGATGACACTCCAAAAGACTGCTTGTGACTTTTATTGCAGTGGCAGGAATTACAAGAATGAAAATATTTGGACAGATGTGGCAGGGAAAAATCCTTGATGACTTTACTGAGAATGAGCTTGGAGGGATGACCTAGGCGCTTTGTGCCAGTCTTGAGTAGAAACACGAAAAGAAGACAAAGCAACATGCTTTATTGGCTGGAAACTAGAGGAAAATTGATAGACATCATCCATGTTCAACCCCCGCGACAGCACTTCTCGAGTCTGCAAATCCTTAACCAAAAATTTGGCAGCGTCGAATTCAACAAAGACATTGTTTGCTTTGCAAAATTTTGAAACATAAATGAGATTCTGAGCAATTTTAGGCACACATAATACTTCCTGCAATTTGAATGAATGATAAGAAGAGGTAAGCTCAGCATCACCAATATGGGTTATGGACAGACCTGTTCCATCACCTATCTGAATTGCATCAGCACCATCATACTCTGCAGAGATGGCAAAATTCTTAAGATCTGCGGTAACGTGATGTGAAGCACCAGAATCCATACACCATGTTTTTCCAGATTGCAAAGCGTTGGCATAATTTGCAGTTGCGGCAGGACGGGAAGTGAAAAAGGATTTCCCCCTGCGGCATTGTTTGGCAAAATGGTCGATTTTCTCACAAATTTGGCAAATGAGTTTGTTGTTATCATTGGAGCCAAAAGCCTGGCCTCTGCGGTAATTGTTAGAAAAATTTGGAGAAAACCCATGTTTTGCTATATTAGTAGTGGGTATGTATGGCAGGATTTTCAGCTTCCTGTTTGAGAAGAAGTTCGAAGGAAACAAGTTTGTCGTAGAGCTCCTCAAGAGAAATTGGTGTGTCACGAGCCCGAATTCCAGTTGAAATCTCTCTGAACTCAGGCCCAAGGCCATTCAAAATGTAAAGGATTTGATCATCCTCTTCAACCACGGTGCCAGTAAGATGTAACTCATCAACAATATGTATGTTTCATTTTCTGAAAATACTCTGCCACGGGCTGATTGTTCCTTTTGGTGGAGGTAAGAGAACTTTTGAGATCCATGATTCTGGATCAAGTCTTGTTAGCAAACAATTTGAGCAGCTTTTGCCAGGCATCATAAGAGGTTTTGGAAGAAGCTACATATGGTAGCACTGATTCGGAAGTGGAGGCAATTATGCCGTGTAGAATGAGTTTGTCCTGCCGGGGCCAGAAGGCATAGTCAGGATTGGGAATCGTTTTACCATCTTTGGTTACTTCTTTGGGTGGTGCGGCATGAGTGCCATCGACAAAACCAGCGAGGTCGAAACATTGAAGGAGAGCGTCAAATTGGGCACGCCAGGAAGAGAAATTTTAGGAAGTAAGTTTCAATGGCAACTGAGCAGTGGCGTTGATGGATATGGGTTAGAGCGTGGTGGTGTTTGCAGCAGCCATTGAAGGAGAAACAAAAATCAGGATAAATCAAGCTTTAGCTTGGAAAAAGTCTGATACCATGTAGAGATTCAACGCCGATTAAGGCTAGAAGCTGAATATGGAATATGGAATATGGAAAATGGGAGGAAAAACCTATTTTCATTAATTGGTTACAGGGTATTTATACAATACATGAATTTAGGTATAAGTCAAATACATTGAGTTATTTAATATAACAAACTATCTAGTGTAACAAACTTTACAAGACAAATATTGAATTTGAATTTAAGATGAAGGATAAGTTGGTAACTTATCCCTTACAAAAGGTACTGATTAAATTTACATCAAAGTTTCTTTGGTTTCTTTTTCTAAAATCCTGCTTACACCCCTGCTTTTGCTTGATTCTTTCTTTTATGAAAGTTTCTCTTCTGCTTCTGCACCGCTTGATGTCATTTAGTCTCGATTTGTTTAACAGTTCAAGCTGCTATTGATGATGTCAACTCTGATCCAAGCATTGTTAATGGGGCAGAATTGAAGCTCATAGTGCGCAATACAAATTGCAGTGGGTTTGTTGGAACCGTGGAAGGTATTTTGTTCTCTGCAAGTTGAATTTGATCTTAAATTACTTTAGTTTTTTCTTTTTAAATTGCTGATATGGGTGTATCAGTTAAGAGTTTCCCTCAATTGCTTAAGTGAACTGTTTTTAGGATGTGTATATATCGAGGGAAGTGGTTTTGGTATTTTTCTGCTTTCTTTTGCCATTTTATGGTGTATTGCTGCTGGGTTGTATAAGTAATTTGCCTTTGCTCAAACTTCCAGCAATGCTACCACAAGAAGGGAATTGCATTTGTTCTGTATGCCTTATTTTGGTGTCACTTTGCAGTATTAAGTTCAATGTAATTGCCATTGTTTCTCAAAGGTTATATAGATTTTATGGCCTTATGGCATATATTTGACTTGGTTGCCATAGAGCTCTAATACTCTGCATCAGTAGCTTAATGGAGCATATTTAAGAGATTGAGAAATGGTTGGTCATATCCTCAGGGATGAAAGCCTTTTTTTTCTTTAAAGAAAAGCTTGCTTTTTAACGAGTTCTATGAGCTTGAAGTGATTTATATTTTGTGCATAACTGACAAAATTTCTTCAATTTTCTTCAGTGGCATAAATTAGACCTTGATTGTGATGGAATTTTTGTAGTGCCACTGCCAGAAAAAATGTTAAGGTATGACTTAGACCAATTGCAATGGTTAAACTACTGGATCAATAGTCCTTTCTTCCACTATTGGGGCTTTATATTGATCAAACTTCTGCCATATAAGAGGGCTTGATTCATCATTCAAAGAGGTTTTAGCTCTAATTTATCTAACGAACTTGGAATACATGGTAAATCCAATTAAATTTTGCCTTTGAATGTTGCTATTTTTCCTCTGGACTCTTTATGTTCTGTTTATGTTCTGTTTGCTATTGAAATTTCAGTATTCAATTAGGATATAAGTCGCTTCTTCTTCTCTTTACTCTCTTGCCTTTTCGATCTTCTGTGTTCCCTTCTTCTGATACTCCTCATATGGTGAATCTTTAAGGAAGATGGATACCAGATTTCTTCATTGATTGTACAAGTATTTTACAAGACTAAAGAATTGTAATTACAAAGTACAAAATTGTATCTATCATTTCCAATTATGTTTTATCTATGATCTATCATTCTATCTTTTTTTTTAAAAAAAAAAAAACAAATATATTGTTTGTTGCAAGCCTTCTGTGGATAGTAACAAACCCTTTTCATGTTTTGGGTGAAAAGTGAAAACCCTTTCCACCTATTGGCTATTGCATAACATATCGCATATACAAAACAAAGTTCCTTCTAAATGAAAAATCTAGAGGAAAAAAAAATTCCTTACAAACACATGCAATGGGATATTGGAGAAAAGCAACTGTTGTGATCTGGATTGTAAGTATTTCATATGTAACAGAGAATTCTGCATGCATTCAGCATGTCCATGAGAATAAACACAAGGAAGGTGAAGGAGAGTGGTAACACTAACAAGGAGAATTGGGGTTATCCATTCCATGGGATAAAAACCTAGGAAAGACTAGGAGGGAAGAATATGTTGGTTTTACAAGGGCTGATTATAACTTTAGTTGACTGAAAAAAGATTTCAGTTGGTTAAAACTTTAGAGGTTCCAACCATAGGTTGGGAACTTGCAGAGAAGGCTAAGAAAGAAAAACAGAGCTAAAAGGATGATTCATTTCATTGATCAAGCTTAGAATTTATACAAGTATTGTTGCTGCTCTAATCCAATCACAAATTGAGGTGATTCTAGGCTAGCAACAATTTTTTTATTACAACTAGTAGCTTAACATTAACTAAACTAAAAGAAACATAAAGTGACATAATTGAATAGGAACAGAGGCAAGGTAGCTTTCTGACGCAGCTCCAAATCCAAGCTCCTTGCTATTTTCTTCAAAGCAAAGTTCACATAAATTGTTGATGCAAAAAATTCAGCAACTTCAAGCTTTCCAACTTGTCAAATTGCTCATGTGTAGCAGACAACTAATCAATTTATCATTATAGTATATGTGTAAATAGTAGGGTCTAAACCTTTGATAGAAAATCTGTGAAATAATTCCATTGCAACTTTAGTAAACCCATCTTTGCAGATGCCATCAATTAGAATATTGTATTGTACAATATCATGTACCAACCCTCTCTTCTACATTGCTTGAATCCATTTGATTGCCTCTTTAGTTTTTCCATGTTTGCATAAACCATCCAGCACAATTGAACAGGCTATTAGATCTGGAATTAGGCCGGAAGCACACATCTGCTTGTGGAAAGTCTCCCTTGTCCCAATTCCTTGTATAAGAGAGTTATGAAAAATTTGATGGCTTGATCTAACCTTTTAGTTTTGCAAGTTTTGCAAATAGTTTTGCTAATAACCATTGAACACAATGAGCTGTACAATTCTAGCTTTGCCCATCTTTACAATATACGATCAAATCTATCAATGCATTATAGTTATATCATTGTGTCAATAACATCTTCAGCTTTGGAAATCATCCCTCAGCTTTGGAAATCATCCCTTCCTCTGAAAATGCATCAACCATTGTACTATAAGCTACAACATTAGGTCACTCATCACCCTTAGCAACCAAATTTAGCAAAGGCCTGATAAACCTTTCACAGAAGAAGGCCTATAGTTTAACTTTGTTTTTCCTAAATAGCCTTCGACAAAATTTAACACAATTGGCTTGAGCATTTTCCCCAAAACAGAGAAACCAAAATCGACTTAGTCTAAATGGCAAAAGCAATTGATTGCATGCTCATAGTAAAACCATCAGGCCCTATCCCTAACCATTCCATCCAATTACACAGAGAAACAACGGTGGATTATTGCTTCATTCCAACAATACATGCTACTAATTTTAGTAAAATCCACAAGAGAAGGTCTTGGGTAACTGTCAACCATCAGATTTAAAAAAGTAACAGCATCATCCACGTTATCAAAACAATCATAATTTCTTCCACACTCCCTCACAATATTTTTGCTTAGAGTAGCACAGGAATTAAAACAAGACTGTAACGGGCAAGAAGAAAGAGTCATACCGCTATCAATCATCCAACCGCGAAAGAAGAACAGGAAAGCAAGAGGATTACCAGATCTGGGTAAAGGAGGAGAAGAAGCTGCCTTGAAACCGAGCAAGAGTGATTTACGAGCTACCCATGAAGGATCTTTGGCCATAGTTTCTCTGTTTTTTTGTCTTCCCTTTAACCCTAACTTCAGCGTTATCTTCGCAGCTTGAGCTTCATTTCACTACCAAACCAAGGCCTGGCCCATATATGACGCCTGTCCTTGTTGGCCTTTCCTTTTTATCCTTTGTTTTTAAATTTTTTTCAATATTTTATTCTTAATTACATTAGTAGTAGTAGGGTTCCATTTCCCGACAAATTCAAGGGGGGAAATTATGATAGAATGTCGAATCCACTAAACTTTCCCACAGTTAAAAGAATTGCTTATTTAATTTTTATTGGCCAATGTACAAGTAAAAAGAGTGGAATCACTAGTAACCTCAAGTATCGGTGATTAGAATATGATCCCAAACAATCTCAAGTTAAAAAAAAAAAAAGAAAAGAGTAGAATCACGGTCGCGAAGATCATGGTAGTAGTATTACAGAGGAGTGGACGATTTTATGAAGTTAAGATGAAGTGAATTAAGATTGAGAGAATTCTAAAAAAAACAAAAAAAGATGAAGTGAATCAAGATTGAGAGTTTGTGCCAAAAAAAAAAGAATTAAGATTGAGAGTATCCAACCTTTGCTTTCTTTGTTAGCTTGATATGTAGAGCGTTAGCATCATATGAGTAGGTGGTTTCATATGTCACCCAACATATATAATCTTCATCATTTGCTTCAAGATGAGGAATGTTGAAACTTGAAACTATGAATGCAATGATCAAGAGCAACTACCATATTTGTATATATTGACTTTACTGATGTAGGTACTAATTACATAGTTTTTTCTTTTTATTTTTCTTGTGAACAAGCAATTGCATAGTTAATTACTTCAAAACCAAATCTCCTATACCAGATATGGCTAAAACGATTCTTATTTGCTTTGATAGTAAATACAATAGTACTATTTCATGATTGAAAAGGTAAGTTTGGATGCACCATCTAGCTATTACATATTGACACAATTCTCATCTAGCTAAAAAAATATTATAGTACTAAATTTCAATCTGATGAGTGAATCAAGGGGCATTCATTACTTGAATCAGGACACCTCCAAATTAACCATAACTTAAAGAAAAAAAAGCTCTCACACAACAAGTAAAATGGTATGAAACAAATGGCTAAAAGCCTATAAATGGATTCTCATAATACACAAGACTAATGTTTAGAGACACTAGACCACAACAGACCAGCAGAAGGCGGCTCTTAGTTCAAAGTTCAAAACACTTGTATAAAGGAGCTACAAACTTTTCGAGGGCTAGTTTTCGAAGGAGGTGGTGAGAAGAATGGGGATGGATGCAATAGCAGTTGGTATTATGGGGAATGAAGGCAGATTAGGCAGAGGTGGGAGGGTGACTTTGGGGGCATTGGGGATGGATTAACTTCAAAATTTTCATTCCAGTTTGGACAGAAGAATAAAGGAAAGAAATCAATCTATAACACAGGAAAATATATAAAGTTCATCAAGATGTTTAGTCCGAGTCAGAATCATGTCTCCTCTTTACCTTATCTTTCCTCCGTCTCCTCTTTTCATCTGAATCATTAGAATAGTGCTTCTCATGTCTCTCACGCTTCTCATGTCTCTCACGCTTCTCGTGCCTCTCACGCTTCTCGTGCCTCTCACGCTTCTCATGCTTTTCGTGTCTCCTCTCCTCGTGCTTCCTTCTCTTCCTGCTGCTTTCATCACCCGACTCATCTTCTACAGTGTTGGCAGTTGATGGCAAAGACTCATCCATCTTGACTGGCACGGGTGAAGCTTCCTTCTGAGTGGAGGGAAGGGTACTTGGATCTTCCCATGGGCGTGGCATTCTACAGTAAGTACGAAAGACCAAGTTGTAACAAAATGTAAATAAAGGAGATTGCATGTGCAATGGCAATTTTGGGTAAAGAAACATGAACAGCAATATTAAAATATTGATGCCCTTTCAATGAGTGTGGCATTCTGCAGAAAGAACAAAAAAATGGAATGACCAGACCAAGTTCTAAGCACAATGTTAATAAATGAGATTCTGCATGTGCAACGGGCACTTTCTGGTACAGAAATATGAACAACAAAATTAACAGATTGAAGCCCATTAATATAGTGGCAATATCAGCAACCATGAACGTAATTTGCTAGATGCTGCTATTTTTGGGTACTTGATCAAAAGACAACGCGTTCCCAATTATATAAATTACCTAGAACCACTGCTAAAAACGTTCTACCTCATATACAAAGTAGATGGTTACCCTTAAGATGGTTCAGAGAAAGTATCTCCTGAGCAGAATAGGGTCCAATAATAAATTCATTCCTAAGAAGAATGTAGAGCCATCTGAATACGAAATTAATTGAAATTTACAAACACAAACTGTGTTTTCACCTACCAATTCAACCCTACTTTCCAAATGACTTATCACATTCACTTGAAATAAATAAAGATCAACACAGAAATGCTGTAAATCCAGGTTGAACAAATAAGACCATATCTTCTTTTTTTTTTTTCTTTTTGTACAAGAAAATAAGACCATATCTTCAATCAAAGACAATTGCAAAATGGTAATGACAATCTAAAACACTTTCTCTTCTTTTCTTCTTCCTTCCACACAAATAAAAATCTTGTCTATTCTAAAACATCAGCTATTCAACCTAGGACAAGGAAACAATTATCAGGTGTTACGTATGTCTTGTCTATTTAAAATAAAATAACTGTACTTCTGATATTCTAAGATTAAATTGCCTCTGACGTATCAGTTGCCAGAATAGCCAAAGTGGGGTTCAAAGTAAAACAAAGAAAAGAAGAAAAGGAAACAAGGGGAAAAATAAAAGGAAATGAAAAGTATTTATAAAAAAACTACTTCCGACTTAAAAAGGGGAAAGCGGAACAGATAGAGAGCAACTTTTTTGTTTTATATAACCATTTTTATGTATAATCAACTAAAATTATTAAAATTTCAACATATGAAATTTTATTTTAATATAATAAGGTAATAGGTCAAGGGGCGTTCTAGTAAAATGCAAAGACACAGCTGTAACTTGGCCCATGGACGCTGGAAATGACTACATTTGGTGAATCAATGTATGTTAAAAGTGAGCAAAATAATGGTGCAGAAAGGAGAGACAATGAAGACTAACAAAAGAACTAATACAAAAGAAGGAAAAGGGGGAAAAAGTGATTCTTTTTTATTATTTTGATTCTATTCTTGTATTTCATCTAGGGTCATTAAACTAAATTTTATAATTAGCCATAATTTGAAGAAAGAAAACACTATAATAGAAAACCACCCTTGTGTTTCTTAAGAAGTAAAAAGATTTAAAAAAAAAAAAAGAAGAAGAAGTTCACAACTCCTGTCAGCAGCTCACGGGAATGCACTAGACATACTGAGAACTTTTGAAAACAAATAATTTTGCAACATACCTTGAGAAACCAAGACCATGGACGTGCGCTGCTTCAGCATGGCCTTCACCCAAGTCCTCTGCAGTAGAACCCCGCTTCACAAGTTCCGAAAGCTCATGCTTATCAAGACGATTGCCTTGAGGCTGACTAGAACGTTTTGGAGCCAGTCCAAGAGCTTCCCTCATGGCCTGCTCCTCCTCTTCTTTAATTCTTCTAATTTCTTCCTTTAGCGCGTCATCTGATCCCCCCGATCTTTTATCCCTTGTATACCAGTGCAGATCCTTCCCTGTAATTTAAACAGAATAACTTCATGCAGGGCAAGTAGGCTTTCATTATAGGAAAATTTCAGAGCATCAAATATTCCAGCAATCAATGGTACAAAACAAAAATGTAAATAGTGCTATCTTATATAACTATGACCAAGATAATTCTTATAAACAAGAAAAATAACAACACAGCAGCCAAACTTAATTTGGGCATGATCAATCAGTTTGGAAGCCCAACAACCCATTCTAGCAAGTCAATGAAATCATCACTCATCGTGAAGCTCAGAAAATGCAATAGCAGTGAACTGCATACTGAAACTATAAGACAAAATCATACCTTTCTGCCATCTCCCAACTGGTGCCTTAATACTATGGCCAAGATAATTCTCCCGATGTTTATCAACCTTAACATCATCCCAACTAAATTCTGCAATGTCACGAGAAAACATTCATTACTTATACGGTTATACCAGTCAATGGAGAATAAACACAATACAGACAGACACACACACAAAGGCATGAGACAAAGGTAAATAGTAACTGCATAAAAAATGAGAAAACCAGATGTAGAACCAATATTCTAAACAAATATGAAAGAAATAGTAGAAAATCTCAATTTCCAAAATCTCCAATCTCAAGTCTTAAATCTCCATATTCTAAATCATGAAAGCACTCAAAACCTCAATAATGTAATATACCAAAAGCTATTAGAAATTCAAAGATCCATAGCATCATTCCTCAGCAAGGTGAAAGAACAGTAGATCTCCATCTAACATTTTTGTGTTTTTCCCCCCTTCTCCGAGTGATCAGTGCAGTGTTTAATGACAGAATTGTCCTAGGTCGCTCATAGGCAGGCAAGATTAAAGCTAGAGTTGATAGATGGTATTACTCTCTCAGAAACTTACAACAAACTCCCAGAAAAGGAAGTGCATCAATATGTGTTGAACAAAAATATGATACTGATGTAAAACAATGAGAAAAACAAGGAGAAAAATAGAAATCAACGGAAAAATTATAGGGACAGAAAATACACCTCATGGAAGTTTCAAATCTCAAAAGTTAAAGGACCAAAATAGCTATCAGAAAGGAATTTAGGATAATTCTAAACACAACCTAAATCATTAACCTAACACAAAGATAACTCCTAAATCATTGTAGTTCACTGTTCAGTGTCTATTTCTAGTACATCATGGTCCTCTTGTTGGGGACAACTCAAGTTTACTCAAACCTCAAGTTTTCAAATATGAAGTGGATAAGCAAATATCCTTAAAACCACACCAAGTAATAAAAGAGATGGAAAATAATAAATTTGGTGGAAAAATCAGAGAGAGAACAAAGCAACTAGGGAGAAACATGAGAAATCAAGGGAGACATAGAAGAACTAAGGGGAGAAAACCAGAAAGAATCAATCAAAACACAAGAACACTCAATATCTCAAATTTTCATCATACATTCACTTAGTAGACTCATAAACTAACTTCATAATCAATATTGATGTTAGACAACTTATCTTTTGTTTCAGAAAGAAAACAAATATCATTTAGATCCTAAACATCATTGATTTAACCATGAGTAAGTGTGAAAACAG
Source organism: Corchorus capsularis (assembly GCA_001974805.1). NCBI lineage: Eukaryota > Viridiplantae > Streptophyta > Magnoliopsida > Malvales > Malvaceae > Corchorus > Corchorus capsularis. The sequence continues at coordinate 1,424 of AWWV01012123.1, read as the reverse complement.
CCAAAACTAACGAATTTGAGATTACTATTTACAAAGTAAAATGTAAGAGAGAGATAGAGCTCAAGAAAATCCAAACATAAGTGTCGAGAGAATCAGAAAATCAAAATTCAAAACGAAGTAGAATTATAGAATTAACAGATTCAAAACGAAAAGGGCAAAATTACTATTTATGAATATATAAACCTTAGAAAAATGAGGAACGGAAAAAGGGATAAAAACTCACGATCTCGGCCACCGCGGACTCCACCTCGTGTTGGATGATACATTTTTGCTGTCTCGGAATTCAACAAGCTCCCCTTTGTTTTGAATCGGGTAACTCTGGTCGGCTTTACCAAACCATATATATATGCAAGTCCTGAATTCTGGGTCTTTTGAAACTCTGTAAGATCAAGTAAAAAGAGAGCTCAAATAGGTTCCTAATCCTTTAGCCTTCTATTGCCAAAAAAAAAAATCCTTTAGCCTTTAGGATGTTTAGACCCTTTAGAAAAGGCAGGAGGAGAAGAGAAAAATTTATCGGTGGGAACGAAATTATTATTATAATAATATAATAATAATATAATATTACCAGAGAGATAGCCTGCGTTTTCGCTACAGGCATGGTTTTATGTGAGATATTTGAGACATTGTAAATCTATTCGGTCATTTTCTTGTTTTTTTTTAAGTGAAATAAAATCTGTTTAAAAGTGCTTGCATTTTTATGCCAAAAGAAGAAGTGCTTACATTCATTCTAAACAATTCAATACATGCTGATATTTTTCACAATATTAGTGAATTTCTTGCAATATTATTGTATTGGTATTGTTGGTTGTGGTGGCGATTCTCCTTTCTTCTATCTTTGTTTCCCTCAATTGTTCTTTCCCCTTGTTCTTTTGAGCTTCTCCAAATGGCGGGTACGCTGTCAAACCTTTGCTCCAAAATGTCCTTACAAGAAGAGGGTATTACAGAGAAATTGATCATTGATCAAGATTGGATCGAGGAACCGGAAGGGGCCTTGTCATGGTTTAGTGTTATTGGCAAGCTACTGTCAAAGAAACAACCAAACTTGGAAGCGATCAAGATGGTGCTGAGCAAGGCCTGGAGAGTGGAATCAGGCTTCCAAGTGAAGGAGGTTGGCGATCGTTTATTTGTCTTCCAGTTTGAGGATGAACTGGAAAAAGATCGAGCAATGGTGAATCAGCCCTGGTCTTTCAACAAAGCACTCCTGGCATTGAATGACTATGATGGGTATCAATCTCCAGAATCGGTCATTTTTTAGGTATGTCCTTTTTGGCTTCGAATTTATGGTCTTCCTATTAACATGATGAATGAAAAAATTGGTATTGCGGTTGGGGAGGCAGTCGGTCCCGTTCTTGAATTTGATGAGGATTGGGGTCGATATTTAGGGTTCGGATTCGATGAATTTAAGTCAATCCCTCAAGGCTGGT
>AWWV01012122.1:0-16370 GCA_001974805.1 Corchorus capsularis | reverse complement strand
GATCAAGTAAAAAGAGAGACTCAAATAGGTTCCTAATCCTTTAGCCTTCTATTGCCCAAAAAAAAAAATCCTTTAGCCTTTAGGATGTTTAGACCCTTTAGAAAAGGCAGGAGGAGAAGAGAAAAATTTATCGGTGGGAACGAAATTATTATTATAATAATATAATAATAATATAATATTACCAGAGAGATAGCCTGCGTTTTCGCTACAGGCATGGTTTTATGTGAGATATTTGAGACATTGTAAATCTATTCGGTCATTTTCTTGTTTTTTTTTAAGTGAAATAAAATCTGTTTAAAAGTGCTTGCATTTTTATGCCAAAAGAAGAAGTGCTTACATTCATTCTAAACAATTCAATACATGCTGATATTTTTCACAATATTAATGGAGTTAGATGAGTATAGAATAAAAATAGGTCTTTAGAAAAACAACTATAACTCTTCTAATTAAAAAAAAACCAAAAAGATAGGCAAGTGTAGAAAAGATCATTTGTCCATGACATTTAAAACGGTCCATTAAAACACACTAATTTGTGTGAACATAGTTAATCATCTAAAAAATAGTCAACAACAACTGAAATTTACTTTCACAATCCAACACAAACCATATAACATAAGGATTAGTAATTAGTAAATGGAGAAAAGACCAAACGGGACGAAAAGGTTGTCCCAGGTGAAAAGTTGAAAGGAACTTTCAGCAAGCACCGTCTTGAAAAACAATTAATAGGGTCTATAAAAAGCGCACTTACTATGTTAATAATTTCAGAAAATGCAATTTACTCTAATAACCCAACACACTCAATCATCAAAGAATACATCATAGAGATCGTACTAAATGTAAACTGAATATTTGTGTGCAAACCGTAAACGGACCCAATGAAAATGGACTGGAAAAATGGGTTGAAGAAGGAAAAAGCCTTGAGCAACATATAAAATTATAGAATCCTCATAAAGCCCAATACTCAATAGATTAGCATATGTGGAATTTAAAAATGTGGGAACACCATTAATCATGCATTTAAAATGGTGGGAACACTATTAATTGAAGTTAGATTCTAAAATTACATAAAAAGACATTGTACTTTTAGAAAATGGGTTAAGATTAGAAGGATTTTAAAGTAATAAGTCATTTGGGAAAAGACCAAAATGGGGCAATAAGGTTGTTCCAAGTTAAAAGTTGAAAGGCTTGTGAGTAAATTTCATAGGGGACAAAAATAATATATAGTATATATATTATATTACAATAATAATTTAAATGGCTTCTCCTCTCTCCAACAATGAGAGCTCTCTCCTTCCAGAAGTGAAGGCCCTCCCTTGTCATCAGTACAAGTCAAGAGTTATCATCTTTTTCCAATCCCATAACAACTTAATTTTATCCCTTTTCAACCGATCTTTAAAATTTAAATTTCCTATTGATCCGATCAATATTCATCTAAATCCTGTCGAGATTTTGTCATCAGATCTTTATTTCAAATTTCAATTTCAAAAGATTAGGGATGGATTTATTAGTGAATTTCTGGCAATATTATTGTATTGGTATTGTTGGTTGTGGTGGCGATTCTCCTTTCTTCTATCTTTGTTTCCCTCCATTGTTCTTTCCCCTTGTTCTTTTGAGCTTCTCCAAATGGCGGGTACGCTGTCAAACCTTTGCTCCAAAATGTCCTTACAAGAAGAGGGTATTCCAGAGAAAGTGATCATTGATCAAGATTGGATCGAGGAACCGGAAGGGGCCTTGTCATGGTTTAGTGTTATTGGCAAGCTACTGTCAAAGAAACGACCAAACTTGGAAGCGATGAAGACGGTGCTGAGCAAGGCCTGGAGAGTGGAATCAGGCTTCCAAGTGAAGGAGGTTGGCAATCGTTTATTTGTCTTCCAGTTTGAGGATGAACTGGAAAAAGATCGAGCGATGGTGAATCAGCCCTGGTCTTTCAACAAAGCACTCCTGACATTGAATGACTATGATGGGTATCAATCTCCAGAATCGGTCATTTTTGAGGTATGTCCTTTTTGGCTTCGAATTTATGATCTTCCTATTAACATGATGAATGAAAAATTGGTATTGCGGTTGGGGAGGCAGTCGGTCCCGTTCTTGAATTTGATGAGGATTGGGGTCGATATTTAAGGATTCGGATTCAGATGAATTTAAGTCAATCCCTCAAGGCTGGTACCATAGTTTCTGCTCCTTCTGATGAACTGTATGTTGATTTTCGATATGAAAAATTGCCTGATTATTGCTGGATTTGTGGTTTACTGGATCATATTGATAATGATTGTCCGGTGGCGGTCTCTTTGAGGAAGAATCACCTGCCTGTGAAAAAGAAGTATACTTGCAGTCTCAAAGCTGAATTTCCTCCTCTTATCCCGGGGAAGGAAGCTGGTTCAAGTCAAAGAAGAGGGGGTTCGGGCACTTCTTTATCCCCTGTACTAAAGGGTTGCCGAGATGTGAATCTCCCAGGAGCGTCGGGAAGCCGATCGGTTCCTTCAAAGTCTATTCCCGGTGGTGGGGTGCCGGAGCGCAACCATGTTGACAACTTGGCCCTGTATGGTAATCGGACGGCGCGTGCTCTTCAGTTTGATGAACCCTCATGTGAGATAATTTCCCGCATGAATGGGAATCCAGTTAGACATCCACCGATTTTGAAGGGAAGTTATGGGAATAATGGGCAACGTGGAGGAGGGGAAAACAATTTTTCTGTTGAGCCCGTGAGAAGGGGGATTTTAAGGAATTTGGGAGCGCATCTTCAGGAGCAGTTAATAGTGGAAGGTGGTGGCGAGAATCGTGGTGTTGAAGAAAACGATGTGGAGAGTTCAAACAACCCTGATGATTTTATTCCACTTAACACTAATTTGGGCCGTAGGTCTGCTACTAGGCTTAATTTTATGGGGGCAAAATCTATTCCAGGGGTCGGGCTTGTTTCTACTGACCCAGGTGATATTGCTGGTGGATCGAGAGGCATGGGTATGCAAAATAATTTTCAGAGGGACTCTGTTTCTAAAGCTGCTTCTACTGGTCTGGATTACCGTACAAAATCTGTGGCTGCTGAGGAGAGTGACGAATCCTATGATCCAGATTCGCCATTTGTGTTTGGGGCAGGAGTGTCGGGGGCTAGGAAAATTAGAAAGTGGAAGAAAACAGCGCATTCAATTCCCTCTGGCTCTGCTGATTTGCTATGCCACGAGACGCTGGGAAGTGTAGGGTAGAAGAGGGCTACAGGTTATACTGGTGCTTATCTCTATTCTATGGGAGGCAAGGTGAAAAGGTTCAGAGAAGTTGTTATGGAGGTGCTGAAGAGTCTCGGGATGATGAAGCTGACTTGGGCCATCATAGGAATGTTGATCCGAATGTTGATGTTGTAACGGCAGGGGTGGCAGGCGGCCATCTCTGCCGGTCACCATGAGTTGTTTAATTTGGAACTGTCAAGGCCTCGGGGCGCCTCGATCAGTTCATTATTTAGCAAATTTAATTCAATGTAATAAGCCCCGTTTTGTTTTTCTGTCTGAGACTAAGCGTAGTAGTAATCAAATGGAATGGATTAGAGCCCAATTGGGTTATGATTATTGTTTTGTTGTTGATAGTAGAGGTAGATCAGGAGGTCTTGCTTTGTTATGGATGGCTAGTGATTGTATTTCCTTATTATCCTATTCTTTCTACCATATTGATGTTACTATAGGTTCAGATATTGCATCTAGATGGTGATTTACTGGTTTTTATGGTAGACCGGAGACATCCAAGAGGTATGAATCATGGAATTTACTAAGAAATTTACGTGACCAATTTTCTTTACCATGGTTATGTGATGGGGACTTTAACGAATTAACATCAAATTTAGAAATCTTAACCTATAGGATTCTCATGAGACACAAGACTACTAATGTTAAAAGCAACCACTTCTAGTAATACACTCGTCTTTAGAAATCTTTTTCACCTATTGCATAACATATCACATCACATATATATACAAAATAAACTTCTTTTTCTAAATGAATTGCTCTATTTTTGATCCAAATCATTTGAGCTAAGAAATCAGATTGATTTATTATTATCTATGAACTATGTATAGTATACAATAGAAACACAAAGGGAAGTGAAAACTGAAAAACAAGATAATTACAACAACCTTTTCTATTCACTTTAATTTTTAAGCCCAACCTATTTTGGGCTTTCGGCCTGCTCTTTACAAATTTTTTTTTATAATTTTTTCGGCTTTTCTTCAAAATTCAAAAACTTTCAAAAAAAAAAACGGCTATCCTTACGAAAATAGTCGTTACTGCCAGCGCCATTAGCAATTGCCTATATAAGTGGCTTCGCGTAATTCTTAAGTCAGAAGGTTATTACTAATTCCTGAAAATACAAAACGCAATGTCTTGTTTCGAAATCCTGCAACTGAAGAGCGTCAGATTCTTCGTCTGGAACATTAGTTTGCCGGACCCCCAACCAGCCGGAGCCGGACAATTCCTGTTTTCAATCAAATCTCAGATCCTTCGTTCTCCACCCGCGTCCTCGAATATTGAAGGATTCACCACTCCAATTAACCACTTTGTCCGATTCGATCTTGAATCTTTGTTTTCCAAGAACGATGTTGAGCAACAGGTTCATGATGCCATCTTGGCTACAGAGCAGTTTCTAAAACAGAGGAATGTCACTGCTTTGGCTAAAATCTTATCGGAATTTCTTGTCAAGAACTACGGTTTGGGTTTGGGTTTGGGTTTGGGTTCTCCAAAACCCAACTCACCCATACCTGTTGTTGTTGTTGAAGTAAACAAAACCTGGGTTATAAACCCGTCTGGAGATTATGGCGGCTATATGATGGATGAAGTTGGAATGTTTGATGGATGCGATCATGAAGCTGCTAATGAAGAATCCATCCATTTGAGTTTGAGAAATCTGTTCGCTGTTTCAGTTTTCTCTGTGTTGAAGCCGATCGATGGGTCTGAACCCTTGGGGTTAAGAAAAGTCCCAAGGCTGGATTCGTTCCAACAATTTGAATCGGCGGCGGCGGCTGATCCTGATGACGACACATCATGTGCCATCTGCTTGGAAGGGTTCTCCGGAAATCCATGTTTCAAGTTGCCCTGCTCCCATGTTTTTCACGGGGAATGCGTTGCCCAGTGGCTGTGGAGGAAACGATCTTGCCCCTTGTGTCGATTCCAACTTTCTTAGCCAATTAGGGGTTTTTTTTCCTTTGCCCAGAAAAAAAAAAATAGGGTTTTTTTTGGCTACTTAAAATTAGGGTTTTTGGGTTCCTTATGTAATTGTTAATTTCTCTTTTATGTTGAGAACAATTGATTTAGTTTTGTATCAGTCTCATACCTGTAGACTTATTTTTTTGAATGTAATTCCTGTATATGGTAATAATTTGATAAATTTACATTGTTTTTCTTCTTCATCCAAATGGGAAGTTTTACTTTCTGCTATGCAATGTCTGCTGCAACCAACGGTTATCTCTCTTCTTTTTCTTTTGTCTTTTTTTTCCCCAAATTTAAATTCCAAAATAACAAATGAGTCATAAATAAAACAAAGATTCGAGTTCATTGTATCATAAATTTCCTTATATCATTGTTGTTTGAGTGGGTGCAATCACCTGGAAATGGAATGACCATTTGAATGAAGCAGCAGTAAGGGGAAAAGTATTGAATAAAAATTGTCATTTGGAGTGCTTTGGTTTGGTTAGTTCATCTCCTTATCAATGGTGGATATAAAAATTGTCAAATGTAGTTGTGGGTTGGCCAGAAGCTATATCTGAAGTATTGAAGTCAGCCACTTGTCAAATACTATAATATAAGTATCCCAATGGTTCAACTTCAAGGTACCAAAGTTTCTTTTAATTGGTGGGTTATCTAACTGGTGATCTGGAGTTGCCATTTACTTTAAGTAGAATCTGCCATTGGCCTTGGGTTTTAAAGCAAAAATTACCAGTTCCCTTGTTGTTATTCTCTTCCCTTGGCTTGGGGTTTGGACTTTTTAAGTTTAAGTCAACTAGAATATATTCTTTTATTTAGCTTGTGTCAATACATTTTATACACCAAACGTCAATGGTTTCCTGATTTTCCAATAATCATACTTTAACAAGATTTCCTCCCCACAACAGTGGGATTACTTTCTCATGGCAGAGTCAAATGACTGCAGAAATGTATTAGTAATATATATATAAAACAATGATGAGAGAGGTGATGTTAAGGCATTTACAGAAGCAATAAACTTTGAATAAATGAACAAGGCTCAGTTAAGTGCCTAATGCCTGAAGAATATTTACAGTTCCTTTTTTTTTTCTTTTTACATATTTCAAAAAAGAAGCTTTATGTACAAAGTAGATTAAACTAGGAGCATCAGCTGTACAAAAGGAAAATCTAGTGCAATTGCCACCATGATGGCTTATCTTCTGAATATCATATAAAGTATGTACACTTTGGTTCTTCCATCATGTCATATCTGCTTTCCTGGCAGGGATCAGGAAGGAGGTGGTGAATGAATGGTGGTATCAGGTAACATAGCTACTGTCACTATGAAGTATTCACATCCAATAGGGAGACCATAGGGGTTCAAACTTGATCCAGAATTCAAGGTTAACCGCTCTGTCCCTGTGTCAGAAGTCAGTTGATCCACAGAATCCGCCCTACCATGCTCAGGTCTAGTTGTTGAAGGCGGCAGTGGCTTTACAGTTTGGCGCTCAATATGCACAATCTGCCCAACAATATAGTTAGGTTGGCTTGGCAGATGATCGGTAAACAATGCCACGGATTCAGCAGACAAGTAGTAGTTGGAGCAGTTTCGGGTGATTGCCTCATAATGCCCAGCTGAATTAAGTACAAATGCAGCAATCTCATGCACTTGCAAGCGGCTGAAAGATATCTTTTCCTTGTTTACCTGAGCAAAGAACAATAAATGCTTAGTTAAGACTAGATGGTACATATCCTTTTGTGCATGCACAAGAAAAGGACAGATGAATACTTAAATTTATAAGTTTCTAAGTGGCATGCTTAGTACATATTCTTTTTGTGATCAGGAAGAAAGAATGGCAAAGTGTTTAGAGTAAAGCCACTTGCTATACATAATTAATGGCATTGCTATACATATTCCATTGGATAAAAACCTAGGAAAGACTAGGAGGGAAGAATCTGTTGGTTTTACAAGGGCTGATTATAACTTTAGTTGACTGAAAAAAGATTTCAGTTGGTTAAAACTTTAGAGGTTCCAACCATAGGTTGGGAACTTGCAGAGAAGGCTAAGAAAGAAAAACAGAGCTAAAAGGATGATTCATTTCATTGATCAAGCTTAGAATTTATACAAGTATTGTTGCTGCTCTAATCCAATCACAAATTGAGGTGATTCTAGGCTAGCAACAATTTTTTTATTACAACTAGTAGCTTAACATTAACTAAACTAAAATTTTAATATACAGTTTTATTCGACTTAAAACTCTATTTTCATTTAATTAAATTAAATATTTTCATAATTATTTTTTTACCATTTTATTTTTACCATTTTAATTTAAAAGTTTATTTATTTGATAGTTAATGTATTGTGATTATAGTTTATTATTTCCATAACTAGCAACTATTTTATTTGACTTATAATTAATTTCAATTATTGCTAGATAAAGTGTGTTTAAATTTGCTATTTTATTTTGTTAATATTTTTCTTTCTGTGGAATTATTTCTTTTGTTCCTGATAGTAAAACCCTATGTATATATAAATGGGCAGGTCGGGTTGAATTTGTTTCGGGTCAGTTTCGGGTTAAGGAAATTTCTGGTCATACGGGTTCGGTTAATTTTCGGTTTCAGATTGGGTTAGGTGCGGACCGCTCAAATGTCAGGTCATTTGGGTTCGGATCCATTCTGGTTCGAGTCTTTTTCGGTGTCGAGTCATATAGTTCGGATAATTTCAAGTTTGAGTTTCAGATTTTCGGGTTCGACTCTTTCCGGATTCGGGCCATTTAAATATAATTAATTGCAATTCGAATACTTTCGGGTTAATCTCTCGAGTTTGATCGGGTTCGGGTAATTTTGGGTCCGGATCATTTCAGGTTCGGATCATTGAAGATTCGGTCATTTCGATTTAGGATTGGGCGGACTTTTTTTTTTCTCAAATAAGGTAATCGGATCAAGTTTGGATTCAGGCAGGCGGGTCGGGTACCCGCTCTCAGATCAAATTTCGCCAGCTCTTATAATATGATTTTTTACGACAAAATTAGTAGTATAGTTAAGATTTTAATTTTCATTTAACTTAAACATATTGGGTCATGTGCAACGTACATGAATATGAGGACTAGTTTATAGTAAAATTTATAATCTGTATGTAACTAAATATTTTGTATGTATGTATGTATGTATGTATGTATGTATGTATGTATGTATGTATGTATTATTATTATTATTATTATTATTATTATTATACTTTTTTTGTTGTATAATATAATTTATATTAGAATATAATTATAATATTATTAATATAAATTAGTAATTATTATATTATATTTATGTATATATGTATGTATGTATGTATGTATGTATGTATGTATGTATGTATTATTATTATTATTATTATACTTTTTTTGTTGTATAATATAATTTATATTAGAATATAATTATAATATTATTAATATAAATTAGTAATTATTATATTATATAAAATATATATGTAAAATATAACTAAAAAATTTGAAAGATAAAAAAAATATACTAATCATTGATTTGGTTGGAGTGGTTAGTTACTTATTTTCCTTGAATAAAGTTTTGAAAATTATACAATATACTGTTAGTGGAATTTAGCATACTACATATGCGAGAATTAGGGGTTGACATGTGTGCTTTAGGGAATATATAATTAGAGTTATTATTTGATACACGTGTAGTTTTTGAACTTCACATGCGGGTTCAAATGTTGATAAGTACCCCATTTCAGAATTAATTAGATTTTTAATGTTTCAATTTAGTCCCTAAGAGACATGTCACCCTTCTAGATCCGCACCTGCAGTCTGCTAAATTTCACTGACGGTGTACTGAATAATTTTCCATATAATTATGTATATACTTACCTTTAAAAAAAGCTTTGAAAAAAAAACGATTTTTAAGGGAAATGGATTTTTATTAATTATAATTACTATTATATATAATTGTTCTAGTTATTATTCATGAATGAATACTTCCTTTAATCATTATATCTATATATATATCTATAAAATCCTTAATTTGAAAACATGAGAAGACCCTTTAATCCAGCTTTTCCTAATTTCTTGGATTTTTTACCCGATCTTAAGCTGCTCTAAAGCTGGTCTAAGTTGTCCATTAAGGAGGTAGGTTGGGTTGTAATTTTCTTAGTTAGGCATGGTTTATTGCCTAAATCTGTAGAAACAGGTGTTAATTCAGTCTGTTAACAGGTGTTATAACAGGTGTCTCGGTGAATTCTCTTAACAAATTAAGCTTTTTCTCTTTCACTCCACCGCTCCACCGCTTAGTCTCTGTTCTTCCTCTCCTTCTCCTTTAATTTCTTCTTCTGTCTCTCTTTTGTGTTTCCATCTTCTTCTACTGTAAGTGAATTTTCTTTTTTAGAATCTAATTCTTTTTCCAATTTTTATTCTTCCTTATTAATTTAAAGGATTTCCTGTTTCTGTTCTTTGAATTTCTGATCCCTGCTTACGTTGTTTATTCCTTACTATGAAATGCTTTTGCAAATATACAATTTCAAGACGTCAATTTTTGTTTTGTATGAATTTAGATGTTTGAATGATTTGGGTATTGGTTAATTCTTTGCTATCAGATAATACAGGGTTCTCAACAACTTAGATTTATGTAGGATTCGATGATGTGAAGAATAAGAAACTTAGCAGGTAATTCTTCACCGTTTTTATTTTGATTATGTTGTTTCTGCTGACCAGGTGTTTGTTTTTATGCTTGATTGGTATATTTCACTCTAAATTGTCTTTTATGTATGTATGTGATCGAATCAGTGTTGGTTTTTGCATCCCTGATTCTGTTTTGAATACCAAATCTACTAATCTGCAAAAGTTTCTGAAGTGTTTTACATTAGTGTTTTACATTCTATCTTGGACTGCAAATGCCCGGTGTTGAAATTGCCTGAGTTTGATAAGCCATTTTTGGGAGTGATATCTGAGAATGGGATTCAGATTCAGAAAAATTAACCTCAATCCCCATATTTGCTTGATTGACCCTTTTGGCACAGCTTGGGATATACCAGAAGTGTGACAGACAGATAGTCCAAGTAGCAAAAGAAAATTTATTAGTTTTGTTCCAGCAGCAAGATAAAGACATTGAAACCAATGTATTTGCATGTGATAAAAGGAAAAATAGACATTGAAACTAATGGAAATTCCCTAAGTTCCAACCCGAGGGAGGGAGTAGTGTTTGTCAACAGAAGAAACATGCATCCAGGGTAAGTTAGATATCCATCATTAGCTCTCTGCTCGATTTTCTCTTCGTTTTTGTCCTACATTGTTAATTTCTGATCAGGTTGGAAAGCTACTTTCCCCAATTTTTAATAAGTGATATTTGTCGCTGTTGAAACTTCCTGCACTATCACTGTACTTTTGACCAACGTTTTCCACTTTTGAAGGTGGCCTTGGTGGAAAAACTGTTGTATTGTTTGCAAAAGATGAGAATTAGCGCAGCAACCTTCACAAAGAGTGGTATCTTTCTTTATTCATTTCTGAGATTTCGTTAAGTTATGTGAAATTTTCAGGGTTTGCTTTTGGAAGCACTGTAATTTGATAGCCTTCATCTGTACCAGGTAATTCATCAACCTTTTGTTCCCCTTAATGCATAATATATAGTTTCTTGGAGTTTGATATTGATTTATGTATATATATTTTTTATATTTGGTGATGCAAGTAAATGCTTATGCTTTGGTATTTTTGATATCATATTATGCATAATATACATATAATCTTTTCCTTTGATCTTGGAACCTTTGCCACAAATTTCTTCATTTTATAAATTACATGCAGGTAGCAATAAACTGGATATTGAGTCCCCTGAGCCATCTGATATCACAGAAGCAATAAAGGTTAAGGAACATGAACTAAGGTTTGACTTGAACAATCCCTTTGTGATAAAAAGCTTTGACACTGCCCATTTCATAAACTTTTCCATTTGATGTCTTCTCTATTAGTACCTATGGAACTTCCATTTCATGTTTGATGCTTTACTCTATCCTGATTTTTTACTTTGCTAAGACTCATACTACCCTTTTCAATCTGTTCCTGTTCACGCACGCTCATTAAGCTCCTTACTCTTAGGAATCGAGTTCGCATCCAGAAAGAAGAAGAAAAGAAACGTGAAAGAGAACGGGAGAAGGTATTATATTTAACTTGCCATTGTTTTGTATCTAAGCATATTAGATAGTGTAACCTACCTGCTACATCGATCTTTGGCAGGAACAGATTCGAGCAGGTAAAGAACTCCTTGAAGCAAAGAGAATTGCAGAGGAAAATGAATGGTATGTTTTTATACTGTCTATAGATGCTCTTTCTCTCATGTACTTTCTGAAAGCAATGACATCATTCTTATCAACTTCTGGATGCATGATTCATTAGCCTTTTAGCCTTGCGAAAAGCAGTAAAGGAGGAAGAGAAAAGGGCAAGGGAGAAAGTTCTTAATAAATTAAAAGTGGATGAGGTCTTTTCTATTTCCTTAATTAGTATATGCTTAGCTCAGCCAAAAAGAAAAAATGTAAAATGGAAGGGAAAAATTGATAACATCCTATTTTGAGTTCTCTCTATGTTCTTCAACTTGCACGTGATATAACTTGACAGTTAGAAAGAAAGTGAGCACTTGGATTGCCGCTATAAAGCTGAGCAGTGAAACCATCTAGACCGCCTGTTATACGAGAAAAAAAGGTTGAAGTATCTCTCCACATGGTATCTCTAGATATCTTACCTTAAGGAGAATATCAACATATCTTATTTGACTTTGATTTTCTTCAAGTTGCAGACTTCATTGCCTGTTAAGTCCATTAAAAAGGATGAGTGCATGAGGGAATGTCTAATATCTCTGAATTACACTTACAAGGTGAGTGATTTCATTGCTTTTGTAGCTAATAAAAAAAAAGTATATAAGAAGAATTATTAAAGAAACTTCAATAAGTTGACAGTTTTTATCCTCAACAAGTGACATTACTTGGGTAGGATTGAAACATTTCAAATGTCACTTTCTTATTATTTCACATAATTTTAATCTTGAAAATGTCCAGATTATACTTATGAAACCCAAACAGCTTGAATTATTGCCAACTATACATATTTTAATTTAATCTGTACAAACTTTCGCCTAGAGACTATGATCAGAGAATTGCAAAATTTTTATTTCCTGTTTCTATACTTAACATTTTGTAAGGTTAAACCAGATTCTCTTTTTTAGTCTAGCATGATAATGCCAGAATTAGAAGGGCATTCAAAACCCTTTTGATTTATGTCGGAAATGTTGCAAGGAATCCTGATGAGAACAAGTTCAGGAAGATTAGAGTTGAAAATCCAAATTCCAGGTAAGGTGCCATTTTGATGTGTCCTGAATATTCTTATTTTTATATTATTGTTATATCCTAATTAATATTTGCTATGAGAGAAAAGTGTGTTCTTCAATTTGTGGCTAAATTGATAATAATTGAAATGAAATAGATTTTCAATTTTCAATTTTCAATTTTCTAATTTAATCTGCCTAAGAGGAGCGCTTGAAAAAAAGTCTCATGGTCAGTTAAATGCATGATGTGGTTCAGGCCTCGATTGAGCCAGATGTGTGCAGTAGAGATATAATTAAAGGAAAGGCAATTGCCACCAGTTCTGCAGAACATCCTTGGCTAGAATCTGCCCATGTAATCATGCATACACCAGAAAAACAATGCCAGAAAAAAGAAGGTAGCATTATAATGAAAGTATTTATCGTAGGCTTTTAGAATAGCTCTGGATTCGTTGGTGTTGTAACATTTTATTTTTGCTTCTATAGCTTGATGACGGTGTTGGGGATAAGAGCTCTGCAGAGCCTCTTGAAGGCTCTGCTACTTTCTAATGCGTTCCTGGTCTGTAGTACTTAGGATATTGTAGTAGTAGTGGTGGTGAATAGAGTGGAAATGTGTGATCCTTTCTTCAATCTTTTTGATGCTTCATGTGAGGTCATGGTTGTTGGCCTTAGTGGAGAGCAATGGAGCTTTTTTTGGACCTGTGTATATGATGATATCTGCTAATGTAGTGTCGTTATAAAGGGAGGTTTTCATCCTAAAGATTTGGATATCTGTCATGGGATGATCTGGTGGCTATCCAATAATCTTTTTGTAATCTTTTTGTCTTTTTGGTTGTGTGCTGTAATGCTTAAATGTTGATTTTGTATACGCAGCAGTAGCAAATAAGGAGGTGCAAAAATATTCTCTTTTGATTGCACTCTTTATAGTTTGTGGGATAGAATTTCTATAAAAGTAATATTATGGAAATTAACAACTTTTTGCTTTATCGTGAGCATTTTTTGCCTTCGAATGTTTGAGTCCCTTTGTCTTTCATTATAATGTTGACCTTAATTGGTAATGATATTGACCTCTAAATTTAATTATATGTTGAACTTAATATTATTATTTACACAAGTATTTGACTATGGGTGGAGTTGAATTAGCACTCAGATTTGATATTAGTATTATACTAACTATTTTTCCTGATATCTTTGATTACATAATCTTATCTCGGAGTTGAAAATTGCGTTGCCTAATCCTATGGCTTGACACCTAATCATCATTCCACCCCACCTTTTCTTGGAATCTTTAGATATAATGCCCCCTTTGGAAGAGTTTAAAATGTGACATTTTCATGTATCTTTGGCCTGCACGAATGTAAGGAAATTGAAAAAACAATATATCTTCTTTTAATCTTGTGAGTAAGACCTCCTCCACAGTCATCTATTAATGTCTTTAGTCTACAAATAAAATACATGGCGACACACCTGATTAACCAAAGTAATTACAATGGTAATATTCAACCTTTCCTTTTCCTGGAATTTCCCGATCAAATTTAACTGCAATTTATTGGTTTTCTGAAAATTCCATTCCATCCTGTTTCATGGGACTTAATATAAACCCCTTGATTGTTTCTTGGCATTTCAATTTGAGTAATGCATGAATCTTTGACTCAGACACAAACACGGGAGTTTACTTTGGCATATGAAAATTTAATCCTAGATGCATGATATGTAATAAAGAAAAAAAAAATAAGTGAAGACAAAGAAAACATATAAAAAAATAGCAGAAAATCTGGATCCGCGCAGCGAAGCGCGCGGGTCGTTCATCTAGTATATATATAGAATAATAAAGTTTCCTAAGTCTTAGGTTTGGTGTCATGAATTTTACATTGATTAAGTATTAGAGTTAGTCCTGCAATTGGAATGTAAGTATTTGTAAGTATTATCACCACCTTCAAGTTGATATATAATATACACCACCGTCCCCGAAATGTATTTATTTAATTATTTATATATAATATGTATGTATAAGTTAGATTTCCTAGAGATATATAGGCATATATATTGCAATAAAACTTAACCTATATTGTGAAAATAATGGAGACTAGAGTGTCTCCACCAAAATATTAAGAAGAAGGAACACCAAAATTAATGAGGTTTGGCCAAAATTATGTCTACGTCCTCGGATACTACTAAATAATATTCCACTATTTCAAGAAAATATTACAAGAGTAAAAATAGTACTTTTACAAGACTTCTACTTAGTGAAGTAGCTTATCTTGAATTTGGAATTCCCTTGATTCAAGGAGGAGTACCCTATATATATAGAGGCAAATGCACCTCCTCATCTCTCTTGTTTTCCAATGTGGGATATGCAAACATATATCCTAGTATATTCTCCATTCTTCAATATGTTGTCCAAGTGGGATGTATCAAATTTTCTCTTTACTTTCCAAGAGTCCAAATCAAAATTGAATACCTTTCATAACAAAAGAATATCAAATATGATCTTTGCTTCTTAAGAGTTCAAATCAAAGTTGAATACCTCATTGGAGAAAGAAAGTTGTTAAAAGCAATTTGACTATCAATTAATCTTCAAGACTAGATAGGTTTAATGTGGTGTGAATGTCCACATTTTCCATAACACTCCCCTTTGGACCGAACACCACTAAAGCACAATGCATCATAATTGCTCCCCCTGAATAAAACCAAACTATCACTTCTGGGACATCTAAATATTTCCACTTCTGGGGAAATTAATCTTACATCTTGTTAACTTGCCGCATACCAATGCCATAAAAAAGTTTATCGAATGTTGATGTTGACAAAGATTTGGTAAATAAATCTACAAGATTATTGGTGGAGCGAATCTGTTTGACATCAACTTGTCGACTTTCTTAGAGTTCATGAGTGTAGAAAAATTTTGACGAGATGTGCTTGGTCCTATCTCTTTAATGTATCCTCCCCTGACTTGTGCAATACAAGCAGCATTGTCCTCATAAATTATAGTGGGAGAATTTATAGTTGGTTTCAATCCACAAGTCTTTTGGAGATGTGCAATAACAGATCTTAACCAAACACATTCTCTTCCGGCCTCATAGAGGGAGATAATTTCAGAGTGATTAAAAAATATAGCTACTAGTTTTTTCTTAGTGACTGTTTCGTTATAGCGAAACAAATAACCGGTTTGTCAATTACTAGTTATTCATTAAGACTTCAATCAATAAATTAACAACTACAAAATCAAGATTCAAACAACTTGCATTAACTAGTTGAGCTATATAAAGTATTGTATAACACTTTTAAACTATAAAATTTGTCACTGAAAATTGTAAATAATACGATTATATTAAATAATTATTGTTGTTGTTGTTGTTGTGTGTGTGCGTGTGTGTATATATATCTTTATTCTTTATATTATATAAGTCTAAACTTCAAAAACCTTGACCTAAAATATCAAAAATACCCTTTTTCATTTTAAAATTTTAGTTATATTTTTAAAGGTAAATATGTAATCTATCCAACCAGATTTTATTTCCATATTAAAAAAGTCTAAAATAATAGTAACAATTATTTTTATGTTAAACAACTTATTATTATGATTATTATTAAAATTATTATTAATTACTCCATATCATTATGTTTTTCTTTCCATATTACAAAATCTAAAAATAATGGTAACAACTTTTTTCACGTTAAACCTCTTATTATTATAATATTATTAAACTTTTTATTATTATATTAATTATTATTAGTGGTAAAAATATTATTAGTTATATGATCATTACGATTTTGCTTCTTATCTTTTTTATGTAATTTTTTTATTCATCTTTTCTTTAGATAATTAAGACTATTTCGAAGTTGAGTATATAATATTGTTTTCCAATAATTTGAAATATTTAAAGTGTCATGGTTTTCATT
>AWWV01012121.1:0-41943 GCA_001974805.1 Corchorus capsularis | reverse complement strand
GATCTTCAAATCTTCAAATTATCTTCAAGAAATCTTCAAACACGAACTTTGCATCTCCAAATCTATACTCAAAATTACTTTGCTAATATCTGTGTAAAAAGTAATCAAAATAGCTCCAAAAGTAGTGAAAATAAGCAAATTCTCAATTTCACATCTCATAAAGACTAAAAACACAAATACTTAGAAAATAAGGTAAAAATGTATATAAAAGTGGTAAAAAGTATAGAAAAATAGCTATAAAAATATGCATAATTTGAGCTCGATCATATTTCCCCCACACTTGAACTTTGCTAGTCCCTTAGCAAAATCAATGTAAGTTAATCAAAAATCAAAATTTTCAAAAGATCAATTTGACTTCATTCATATATCAAAGAATCAATTTAATCATGAAATCAAAATAGCAAAGAACATCAATAATACTTAATCCAAAGATCAATCAATAGCAAGCATTATCATTCTTAAGTAGCCATAATCAAAGTAGCTCTAATCACTTACCCTCCCTCACTTTTATAACTACTTCTCTCTATAAGCTTGTATATTCATCTTTCTCTCCATTACTCAAAAGTTTACAATGTCATAAACAAACCAAGGATTTAATCATGGTTGAATCAAAGAAAAGACGAATACCGTGTTGCAGCTGTCAACGAAGAAATGCGATTACGCCAAAAACAGGTCAATCAAACCTCAAGACCTCGAATGGTCAAGCCACCTTCTAAAGTAAAAAATGGAGTGTGGCATGAAGTTCAACACCCCAAGTTTCCCAGTCGACAGAGAAACAGAAACACTTGGAGGAGGCGTGAGCTAAGAAAGAGAGCTAAAGCAAAAAAAAAAAAGATGAAGCTAACAAGGAGGATGGGGACAAACAAAAGCCAGATTTGGCCAATCAACATACAATGGTAGAATCTTCCAAAGAAAAAGAGCCTTTTACCATCACTTCAAAGACATCCGTTCGCGAATTGGTGAATAGAGGTTGTGAGCTTTACAAAGCTATGATCGCCATCAAAGAGGCAAATCTTGACGAACGTGAGCTCAAGCTTAACAAAAAGGGAGGCACAACTTCAAGACATGAGGCAATCTTTGATTGACATAGCCCATGGCAATGAAGAACATTCAAGCCATGACTTAGCATCAAGAGCTCAAATGAGTGAAGCTGACGTGCTACTCTACAGACAAATGGCTATGGATGCACTAATCATTGAAGATGAACCTAAAGAGGAAATCTTTAGTGAAGATGAAAAGGAGTCCTACCATAGGAATTTTCCTTATAGTGCATAGCAAAAGAAGCTCGAAACATGGCCGCCATTTGAAGTCACCAATAATTTTCTCAACATTGAGGAAAATCTACCGCATTGGAAGATCGAAGTTTTGCTTGAAAATGCAAATTTGATCATGTCCAAGGAAGAATTCAATGTTGAGCGACTTGCACATATCGAGGCTGAAAACGCCCTTATATGGCAAAGCAACAGACAATCGACGACATCGCTCGTGATTTACTCAAGCGAATTGCCATCAAGGAGAAAGAAGAACATCAAGCACCTATTCTTGACGAGGACATGGATGTTGATGTTAGTTGATGCGCCAAGAGCTTATCATGGACTTGAAGAAGTGAATGGAGATCATGGAGAGAATGAACATGGGCTGCAAGGAAGCATGGACAAGCATAAAGATGATGGTGATATCGCAAATCATGTTTCTAGGACTAAGAAGATGCCATTTGATCCATTTAAGATGCCTAATGGTCCGATGACAAGAGCAAGAGCTAAGAGATTCAAAGATGCACTAATGAGCCTTGTTCGAACTCATCTAGATGATTTGAAGACCATTGAAGTTCAATTGAAGAGCTTTGATGATGATTTGGGCAAGAATATTCCCATTGATTCCAAGCTTATTACTTTGCTTGCAATCGATGTGTGATTGTGCTTAATTGATGTAATTGGCCATTGTGGGCTTAGTTTTATCTTAGATTAGTTTATCTTTATGATTAGATGACATTAGGATTGGGCCTTGTTTGACTAAGTCCAATCCTTATTTAGTTATGCTTTGTTATTTACTTTTCCTAGTTGGACTTGGGTTAGGCTCTTTCCACCTTTCCTTTATGTAAAACCGCCCATATAGCTTTAGGATTAGGGTAAGGGGCGTCCTCTATGCCTATATAAGGGGATCAACCCCCTCTTGTAAACACAAGTTAAGTTTTCAATAAAGAGTTGAGGTTTATTCACCCAATTGATTATTTAGCTTCATTGTTCTAGTTTGAGCATACTTTAGGGTTCTTCAATCTTGTAGAATCCTAGCAAATAATTAGGTTGTGATTGCTTAATTGTTTGTGAATTTTGTGATTTTAGATTGATAATTGCAGGTCTCATTATCCATCTAAAAGCAACAAACGAAGAAGAAGTTTGGTTAGCTTTATCGATTCTACATACAATTCTAGGAGTTGGTTATTTAAAATTGATCTTTGGCAGGTCTTGAAGGTGGATTTGAACCAATAACAACTAGATTCGTATCAATTGGTATTCAGAGCAAGGTTTTTCATCTTCAATCGGTAAAATCTATCCTTGTATTCATCATTCATCAAGTTCTAGTTCCATCTTCATCTATCTAGTTGAAAATAAAAAAAATCAGAAACTTGTGAATTTTATTGTGGATTCGTTATAGATCCGTTTGCTTTGAAATTTCAGATCTGGAGTCCTCATACGTCATGGTTATATCTAAAAATATCTAAATAAAAAAAATAAAAATTTTTTTGACCAGAAACTTGTGATTTTTGTTCTGAATTTGGTCATAAAGCTTTGAAATTATAGATTTAGTGTTTTTACATCTTGATCTTTCTGGGAAAAATATTGAAAAATTAAAAAAAAATAGTAGTGTAATCGCAATTTTGGGAATTAGGGTTCTTATCTAGGTTTTTTGGGGCTTTTGATTATGAGTCTCAATTGATCTTGAATTGTGAAATTGAAAGTTTGTTTGAGGATTTTGGGGTGCTTTTTCTGTAATTGAAGGTTTAATTTGAAATATTTCAGTTTGGAGATCACCAATTTCAAGTTGCAAAATAAGTGGTATAACTAGGGTTGAGCTTGAATTGGTTGAATTGTGTATTGTGTTGTTTTGATTGGATTTGTGCCAAAAGTTTTGACGACACAAGGAGACTGCAAATTGGTTTGGTTTGATTATTCTAAGATCACTCTTTCCTTTGATTCACATAAGTTGTTGCTCCTAATTGTTTGTTCCTCAAGTAGGTCACGAGAAGAAATAAGTTACTCTTACAAGTTGCTCTTATTAGGCCTATTGAAGCTAAAGTGAGGTAAAAGGAAGAATTGTGTGAGATCATTAAGAGAATTTAGAGGAACGCCAATCCAACTAGTTTTGTGTGCAAACACGAGAGCACAACAAGGTATACACACACACACACACACTTGTGAGGATTTTTGCTACTAACTTTTCTTTTGTGTAGGTACAATGGAAGATATACAAGAAGAGCAAAATCAAGCCAACAACTTGGCTACCATGATGCGAAATCTCATGCAAAGATTGGATACCATGTCCACTCAATTTGATCAAAGGTTGAACACCTTAGAAGCCCAAAATCAACCAAGGGCTAATGTTGCACAAAACAATGGACATAAAGAACAACAACAAGCTCAAAGGCAAGTTGTTAGAAGGGATCCAATGGAGAGATTGAGGGAGCAAGAAGCTGGAGGTCAAGCTTACAATAAGAACTTGCGGCCTAGAAGAGGTGGTTATAGAGATGAGCCTAAGGATAACATTAGATACAAGATTCCTATGTCCAACAGGAGGGGAACTCCAGCAGATTATTTGGAGTGGAAATCGAAATTGGATATGTACTTTGATTATCATCCTTTTGCCGAAACTAAGAAGGTACAAATTGCTATCCTTGAGTTTGTTGAGAATGCTTTAAATTGGTGGAATCAATTGGTGCAATCTAGGAGAAGAAATTTGGAAAGGCCAATTGAAACATGGGTTGAATTGAAGAGTGTTATGAGGAAGAAATTTGTGCCAAGTTTCTACATCAATTCTCTTTATCAATGCTTGCAAACATTGAGGCAAGGATCTAAGAGTGTTGATGAGTACTATTCGGAGATGATGTTGTTGATGTCTAGGGCTGAAATTGAGGAAGATCCACAAGCTACAATGGCTAGGTTTCTTGCGGGTCTGAATAGAGAAATTCATGATATAATGGAGATGTAACAACGCTATGATGTTGAGGAGATGTTGCAACATGCTTTGAAGGCCGGGGGGCAAGTCAAAAGGGGAGTTTCGTCCAAGAGGGGTTTTTCATCATCTAGTAGCTCATGGAAACCTTCTTACAAGAAAGATGAGAAAACACCAAGCAAGGAGAAGGAGGTGACGCAAAAAGGGTTTGTAAGTCCCAAATCCGATTCAAAATCTTCATCTGTTCTTCTTCTAAATCTCACATTAAGTGTTTTAAGTGTCAAGGATTTGGTCATTATGCTAAGGATTGTGTCAACAGGAAAGTGTTGCATTTTAATGAGCAAGATGATCTTGTGAGTGAAGATGAAGAATTTAATTTAGATGAAGAAGGGGCTGCGACTGATGAGGATGATTATGATGATGAGATACCACCACTTAAGAGTTTGGTTGCTAGGAGAACTTTGAGTACTTATGTAAAAGGTGATGTGCAAAATCAAAGGGAGAATTTGTTCCATACTAGGTGTTATGTGAATGGGAAGCCTAGTAGTGTGATCATTGATGGTGGGAGTTTTACAAACATAGCTAGTGTTTATTTGGTGAGAGAGTTACAATTACCCACATCAAAACACCCTAAACCTTATAGTTTAGGATGGTTCAATGATAGAGAAGAAATTAAGGTTAACAAGCAAGTTTTAGTTTCTCTTTATTTGGGCAGGTACAAGGAGGACGTTTTCTGTGATGTTTTGCCAATGCAAGCATGTCATGTACTACTTGGTCGACCTTGGCAATATGACAACAAAGTTCAACATGATGGTGAGACAAACAAGTACTCCTTTATGTGTGGTAAAATTCCTGTTACATTAGTTCCTTTATCACCTGAAGAAGCTTTGAAAGATCAATTGAAATTGAGGGATGAATTTGCTAAAATGGAAGCTGAATATAGGGCTAAAGAAAAAGAGAAACATGAAACTAATTCTAGTGCTAGCTGCGTGGAAAACAATGCTGTTTTGGTTGATAAGAAAACTAGTTCTAAGAAAGTTGTTAAGGAGTATATGTTAGCTACTAAAAGTGAGATTAAGAGTGCTTTGCATGATAATTCTGTTTTGATCTTGCTTTTGCTTAAAAGTACACTTATGAGCACTAACAACTTGGCTGGAGAACTTCCAAGCAATATTGCTTCTCTTTTAAGTGATTATGCAGATGTGTTTCCTGAGGAAATTCCTAGTGGATTACCTCCAATTAGAGGGATTGAGCATCAAATTGACTTCACCCCTGGGGCACAAATTCCAAATAGGCCAGTCTATAGGACTAATCCTAATGAGACAAAGGAGTTGGAGAAACAAGTTAGTGAGTTGCTTGAGAAGGGGTATGTGCGTGAAAGCCTTTCTCCATGTGCTGTTCCTGTTTTGCTTGTTCCTAAAAAGATCGTCACCTTGTTCCTAGATTAGATGATATGCTTGATTAATTGCATGGTGCTTGTTTATTTAGCGGGTATCATCAAATTCACATGAAAGAGGGTGATGAATGGAAAACAACCTTTAAAATTAAGTTAGGATTGTATGAATGGTTAGTTATGCCTTTTGGATTGACTAATGCACCTAGTACTTTTATGAGGCTAATGAACCATGTTTTGAGAGCTTTTATTGGAAAATTTGTTATTGTTTATTTTGATGATATACTTGTGTATAGCCGTAGCCTAGAAGAACATGTTGAGCATTTGAGATGTGTGTTAGATGTACTTAGGGTTGAGAAATTATATGCTAACCTTAAGAAGTGCACCTTTTGCACAAACAAGCTTGTTTTTCTTGGTTTTGTGGTTTCTGCGCAAGGTATAGAAGTTGATGAGGAGAAGATCAAAGCCATCAAAGATTGGCCAACACCAAGCAATGTTGGTCAAGTAAGATCATTCCATGGCTTGGCTGGATTTTATAGGAGGTTTGTTAAGGACTTTAGCACATTGGCAGCACCTATAACAAGTGTGATGAAGAAGAATGCACCATTCAAACGGGGTCAAGAGCAACAAGAAGCATTTGAGACTTTGAAGTATAAACTTACTAATGCTCCTTTGATTATTTTGCCTAACTTTAACAATACTTTTGAGATTGAATGTGATGCATCAGGTGTAGGTATTGGCGTTGTTTTGATGCAAGGAGGAAAGCTCGTGGCTTATTTTAGTGAGAAATTAAATGGGGCTGCATTGAATTATCCTACCTATGACAAGGAGTTGTATGCTCTTGTAAGAGCATTGCAAACATGGCAACACTATTTGTGGCCTAAGGAGTTCGTGATTCACACCGATCATGAAAGCTTGAAGTATTTGAGAGGCCAACAAAAGTTGAATAAGATGCATGCTAAGTGGATGGAGTTCATTGAGAGCTTTTCATATGTGGTGCGGTATAAGCAAGGTAAGGAGAATGTTGTGGCTGATGCTTTATCAAGGAGGTATGTGTTACTTTCCACTTGATTCTAAATTTTTAGGAATTGAGTATATTAAGGATTTGTATGTTAATGATGCTTATTTTGGTGATATCTTTAAAGCATGTGCTAATTCTGGTTTTGGAAAGTATTATTTGCATTCTGGATTTTCGTTTAAAGAATCTAGGTTGTGTATTCCTTTTTGTTCTTTGCATGATGCATTGTTGAGGAAATCGCATGAAGGGGATTTAATGGGTCATTTTGGTGTTGATAGAACATATGAGATATTGCATGAAAACTTCTTTTGTCCTAAAATGTGATATGATGTGGGAAAGCATATTTCTAGTTGTATTGTTTGTTTGCAAGCTAAATCTACATCTAAACCTCATGGATTGTATACTCCTTTGCCTATTCCTCATGAACCATGGACACACATTAGCATGGATTTTATGTTAGGTTTGCCTAATTCTAGGAGAGGTAAAGATTCTGGTTTTTGTTGTGGTTGATAGGTTTTCTAAGATGGCTGATCAAGCTCAAACGATACATGTTTTTATAGCTATTTTCTATATTTTTTGCTATTTTTATATGTGTTTTTACCCTATTTTGTTAGTATTTGTGTTTTTAGGTCCTGAAGACAAGAAAAGTGAAAACTTATTGTTTTTCACTCTTTTTGGAGCTATTTTGGAGACTTTTTATTCAACTATGGATTTAGTCATTTGGAATGAAGATTTGAAGATGCGAAGTTCGTGATTGAAGATATTTTGAAGATTTGAAGATAATTGAAGAATTAATTCAAGAAGTAAAAATTGAAGATTTGGAGCTTATTTGCAAAGGATTGAAGACAAGCCCAGAAGAAGCCCTGAACTTGAGGATTTTTGGATTATTTATATGGGAATATACTCAGCCCATATAAACCTATAATGGAGTTAAAATCCCAATTTGTAGGCCTAATATCCAAAAGAATATCCAAATCCCGCAATAATCCCGCAGATTTGCGATATGAACCCGGTTTCAGCGCAGTCTTCGTAGAAAGGCCATAACTTTCTGCTCATATGTCCGTTTTAAGCCCATGAGTAGCCGTTGGAAAGCTAACTCCGAGCTCTACAACTTTCTTTTGAAGTGCAAAGCCCAGATCTGCCATCTTCAAGCCCGAAATCGACGTCGAAGTTCCTGCACAATTCCAGAAAGTTCCAGAAAATTCTAGAGTCCTCATCTAACTTGGATTCTACTCTAGGATGACACCTAATCCAACTTGGAGACCAAGTCAACCCCTAAACCGTCCTACCCTATTCCTCCACTATAAATAGCCACCTCCTGTATCACAAATCACATACAGACACATACTTTTACACATCACAAATTTTAGATAATTCTCTCTTTCTACCTTTCTTTAAATTTTAGGTTTTTCTCTAGTTTTAGAAGAGGGAGAAGTCGACACCCTCTCTAGCCATAGAGGGGTGCGACGTCCCTAGGGTTTCAAGGGGGAGAAATCGTTCCTCCTTTGTTCTGTAAGTATTCTTATGCCTTTCATGGATTTTCCTAAATCCATGAGTAGCTAAATCCTTAATACTTCTAATCCTTTGGTGAATTCAATCAATTGATTATGGTGAGATTTCTATACTTATAATTTTGTGTTAAGTTCTTGATGATAGTAGTCAAAACCCTGTTATAATTTTATGATTCTGAATCTTATTTGAGTTTGTCGCAACGTCCGGGTCCGGGGTCCGAACCCAACCGTTTAACGACTTAAAAACTAAAAACTAAGGGAGTCGCCACTAATCTTTTTTTAACCTAGGTGTGATTAGCCACCTATCAGATTATTAAGTTTAATATTAACCTAAGCTTGGCGAAGGTAACACTAAACCTAATAAACGGTCTTCTAACCAGAGTCTTAAAGGTTCGGGAGTCGGGTACGCGTGGGGAAGGATTAGCACCCCCACGACGCCCGTAAAAAAGACGACACTGACTGGTCTAGAGTTATCTGTGGGTTTCTAATATTGGTTGTCTTTATCTTTAAGTATTTTCATGCCATTGGACTCTTTTATTAATTTTGGAAATTAAGCAAATAAACAAGCAAAAATAGGTTTTGGATTTTGAAATTGAAATGTTGGGGACTTCCCCGTTTATTAGTTGTTCTCTTTTTGGGCTCCTCACAATGAGGATTTTCTTTAAAACTTACCGTTAAAACGACTCTATTTGAAAAATGATATTTGAATGTTTTGAAAAGACTTAAATTGAACACTTTGAAAACTTGATGGGAACTCTCCCAATTTGAAAAGACTTAAATCGAATACTTTGAAAACTTGGGATGAAATTCTTTTTTGATTTTTGAATTTTGATTTTTTTGGATTTTTTTTGAAAACCTTTTAATTTAATTTTGAAAGACTCATTTTTTTCTTTTTTTAATTTTTATCTTGGAAAACTAAAAGAGAACAATTATCAAGTACAAACTCTTTTTAATTTTGAAGAAAATGGTTTTATTCTATTTTCTTTTTCGATTTTTCCTCTTTTTTTTGGATTTTCTTTAACTATTAATTGAAAATTACTAAGTCTGACCCTAGATACATGAATGCAAATGATGCATGAAATTCCAATTTGATTTTAATTTACCCATCAGTTATACGAGGAACACCTTTGGCCGCCTCCCAATAAATGGTAAACGACCTCCAGAAATTTCCAAGCCTCCGGGAGAAGGCGAGCAAACTCAGACACGCATGAATGAGCCGCCCGTCTTTCCCATCACAGGATCACTTGAATTTGAATCTCATGAGCATGGCAATAACAACATAAATATGGAATTGAAATATGAATGCAAGAAGCTATTCCTAAGTTCTAAATTTTATTAATTTAAGAGTTAAACTCTACATAAAACCTCAAGCCCAAACTATATATGTAAACTCATGTCATGAATAAAACCCAAATGATAAGCAAACAAGGCCCAAATTAATGCCATTAACCTAAAAACCCATACCAAATGCCTAGGCCAAGTCCAATAACAAGAAAATTAACTAAACCCAACTAACAACTAACTAAAGGCCCAAAGTTGTACTAAGGCCCAAAGGGAAACCTAAACCACAACTACTTCCATATCCACAAATTCCCAATTTACTAACAACTTAAATTCTAGAACTCTTAAAGACCTAAATCCAAGTTAAAAGACTTAAATAACTCAACTCTATTATTTCATTTCTAGATCATAGACCAAGCTCTTAATTAATTTACCCAAATTCTATAAATATAATTTAAACTATCATAATGCAATTTTAATTCTTAAGTTACTTGACATACTAATTCCTAGACATATTTTTTTCAAATTCGAATTAATCTATTCAACACATATATATTATCTACTAAAGGTCATTTCTTTCCAATTATTTAGGCTAAATAATTCTAATTTAATTAAATCAAACTGACAGGCACCTGACTGAACAAAGTTTAAACTAAAAGGATCCAATTCAAGCCGATACCGGGACTTTATTGAAAACGGAACAAATTCTATGTCCTTGTGTGAACACGACTATGACCTCTTGGACTTAATTAGCATAAATCTAATGACTAAATTGAATAAACTCTAAACAGAGCACTTGTAATTAAAATATAACACAAAACTTATCATAGTTATAAATACTAATTTAACTCTCCAGAATAACCTTACCTACAAACCCTAGATCTCACGCCGCCGCCACCTAGCCCACCGGAAATCGTCGCCGCCGCGCCGGAGCTCCGGTGACCCTCCGTTCGAGCTGAAATTTCGCGACCTAGTTCACCTCGCTTCCCTCTTTCCGGATCTGTGATTAGTTTCGCCAGACACACCCTCCAAACGCCTCAAATCCCCCTTATCCGAACCGAACTTTAAGCCTTTCGATGTCTCCCCTCAGTCGTCGGATTGAGCTAGCCTCCAGGTATATGTTTCCTTTCCCTACTCCCTTCCTTTTCATTGAAATAGTTTTGTAAAATAAAGTCTAGTTCCAAAAGGTTCAACACGGGTCTAACCCTAATATTTCTGTTTTTTTTATATTGTTTTTGAAGGAAAGCTCAGAGGAACGATGTGGAGGACTCAAACAAGGAAAAAAGAAAGGTGATTGAACTGACTTTTTTTTTATTTTTTGGTTTACTGTGGAATGAATGAAAAGATTCAACTTGCTATTTTTTTGGGTTTTCTGAGTTATTGTTGTTTGATTCGAAAGGTAACTTTTTTCTGTGTTTTCCTATTGCTTGGAAGAGGAAGGTAACTCCGGTTTTTTTTTGGAAACTGTTGAAAAAAAAATCAAGAGCAGGAAAACTAGGGTTTTTTAGTCTTGGGTTCTGTCTGCTAGGTTTTCTTTTTTGGAAACTGTGCCTCTTCCCCTAGGGTTTTAGAAAATGGAAGTATATATAGTGCAGTAGTCATTTTCTTGCTTTGGGATTGGTTGAAAGTAAGTGATCTGGCATTTTAGAGTGCAATCATCCTGTGTGTGTGTGAGCATGGTTGTGAGGGAGTATGAACACTAGTGCCATCATTTTTGTTGCATTTGATTTTGGACTTTTTGGATTTTACCTACAGTACCCTTTGTTTATGTATTTGGTGATGCATATCACCACATGTGATCACTGCACCTGTCCTTGCTGTTTGCTAGCTTGAAACACACATACTCTACCACTGTTTTGCTAACCTGTGGGTATCACCATTTTCCTTTCATGTGCTTCCCTTGTGATGCACTTTGACCTTGATTTTCTGTCCTTGGATCAACTGACTACGAGCCTGAAATTTAAATCTTATGGTGTTTGCCTAGCTATGCATTGTAGTCTCCGTGCCCATGTTTGCATCAGGTAAGAGTCAGTGACAAATCCTGTATTTGTTGAGCTTGGTCTGCAAGTTTGCCTAAGCCTTTGATAATTGTGATTCCCCTTTGTCTCTTTGTGCTCAATTCTGCTAATGTCACTTTTTGTTCTCCTGATCATGATCTAATTACTCTTTTCTTTGTCCTTGCAGGTGATGTTGCGAGGGAAGTGAAGGTAATAAGAAGAGGTCACATGGCCAACAAACTCAATTGTATTATGCAATTGTAATTGTAATATATGTATAATGAGATTTAAAGTAAATAAATTTTTCCCATTTTCTTTCCTCTTGTCCTGATTTGAATTTGCAATATTGGACTTGGCCCGAATGAAGTAAGGAGATGTGACTACTGAATTTGGCAAAAGAGAAAAAACCCAACAATTGAATGCCTAAAAGGTAACCACTAAATATACAAAGTTAAAAAAAGGTAGTGAGGCCCAAAAGCACAAGGGATTGGGAAAAGCCCAAAAGGAATGGGTAATATCCTATTTAATTACCTGATTGCTAGAATAAAATAGAAAAGTAAATTGAATGATCCTAAATGCCAATATAACTATGCCCAAAAATGATTTTTCAAAAAGCAAAAAGGCAAAAGGTAAATGTTAACTTACAATAAAGAGAAAATATTTTTTTGGTTTTTTCAAGCTTGGATACTAAAATGACAATCAAATACTAATTAGAAAGGACTCATTAATTAAATTATCCTACTAAAATCCTGAAATGAACTATGAACTATCAATTAAGAAATTGACCAAAATGTCTCTAAATGACCATAATGAAGATTAAGAAACAAATTGATCTAAATAAAAAGGGTATGGGACGAAAATGGGTGTCTACAGAGTTATGTGGCCACTAACGATGTAAGAGGAAGATCTATGGCTAGATCAAGCTTAGAATTAATCACTCAAGTTTGATTGTATGTAGCAAATTAGGTTTGTTTAATCGCTGCTTAATAGGTATTTGTCTATCGGAGGGCGAGAAATTTCTCTTCGTATGGTTCTACTTTGTAAGCATGTGTGTAAAATTAATTAATCTTAATGCTTTGTTCTCAAGTGATCTTTAAGCCCTAAGAAAGTAATCGATTGCTGAAGGAATAAAAGGGATAACTGCAGCTTTAATCGGCCTCTTATCTAAAATATATGTTGGGAAACCTATATCAGTTGTCAGTCAAGAATAAGATGCGAAATTCACCTTTTAAATTGAGGATCCATAGTTAATATGATTGAATCATACCACTGGAGAAGAAGTATGCTTTATAATTATTGTTTGCTTTATTAATTTGCTTTAGATTTAGATTTAGATTTAGATTTAGATTTAGATTTAGATTTAATTTACTTTGTTTTGATTTTTAGTTTAATTGTTTTCTTTATAATTGATTTATTCAATCCCCTATTTTCTGTTTGATTTTTGGAAAAAATCTTTCTATCTTTTTATTATTCATCACATAACCCTTCTCTGTGGGATTCGACCCCTACTTGCCCTAGCTATTCTAGTTAGTTATTGTGGGGATTATTTTTATAGTCATAGACGACACGATCAATGGCATACTTTATTGCATGTACTAAGACTGATGATGCCATTAATGTAGCTAACTTGTTCTTTAGGAAATTGTTAGATTGCATGGAATGCCTAGATCCATTGTTTCTGATCGAGATGCTAAGTTTTTAAGTCACTTTTGGAGAACTTTATGGGCTAAGTTAGGTACTAAGTTGTTGTTTTCAACTACTTGTCATCCTCAAACTGATGGTCAAACTGAAGTTGTTAATAGGACTTTGTCTACCTTCCTTAGAGCTTTGATTAAAAAGAACTTAAGAACTTGGGAGGAATGTTTGCCTCATGTTGAATTTGCATATAATAGAAGCATACATAGTGCTACTGGTTATTCACCTTTTGAAATTGTGTATGGCTTTAATCCTTTAACTCCTTTGGATTTGTTGAGTTTACCTTTGAGTGTACAAGTTGACATGGATGGTAAAAAGAAGGCTGAATTTGTTAGAGAACTTCATGAGAAGGTTAGAGCAAACATTGAGAAGAAAACTCAACACTTCATGAAGATGGCTAACAAGGGACGAAAAGAAGTTATCTTTGAGCCTCGAGATTGGGTTTGGTTGCATCTAAGGAAGGAAAGATTTCCTGAGAAAAGGAAGTCCAAGCTTTTACCTCGTGGAGATGGACCATTCCAAGTATTGGAGAGGATCAACAACAATGCCTACAAGCTAGATCTTCCTAGTGAGTATGGTAATATAAGTGCAACCTTTAATGTTGCAGATTTGTCTTTGTTTGATAATGATGTAGATTTGAGGACAAATCTTTTTCAATGGGGAGGGGATGATGCGCCAAGAGCTTATCATGGACTTAAAGATGACAATGGAGATCATGGAGAAAATGAACATGGGCTGCAAGGAAGCATGGACAAGCATGAAGATGATGATGATATTGCAAATCATGTTTCTAGCACCAAGAAGATGCCATTTGATCCATTGAAGATGCCTAATGGTCCGATGACAAGAGCAAGAGCTAAGAGATTCAAAGATGCACTAATGAGCCTTGTTCGAACTCATCTAGATGATTTGAAGACCATTGAAGTTCAATTGAAGAGCTTTGATGATGATTTGGGCAAGAATATTCCCATCGATTCCAAGCTCATTACTTTGCTTGCAATCGATGTGTGATTGTGCTTAATTGATGTAATTGGCCATTGTGGGCTTAATTCTATCTTAGATTAGTTTATCTTTATGTTTGACTAAGTCCAATCCTTGTTTATTTATGCTTTGTTATTTACTTTTCCTAGTTGGACTTGGATTAGGCTCTTTCCTTGTCCTTTCCTTTATGTAAAACCGCCCATATAGCTTTAGGATTAGGGTAAGGGGTGTACTCTATGCCTATATAAGGGGATCAACCCCCTCTTGTAAACACAAGTTAAGTTTCCAATAAAGAGTTGAGGTTTATTCACCCAATTGATTATTTAGCTTCATTGTTCTAGTTTGAGCATACTTTAGGGTTCTTCAATATTGTAGTGTCCTAGCAAATAATTAGGTTGTGATTGCTTAATTGTTTGTGAATTTTGTGATCTTAGATTGATAATTGCAGGTCTAATTATCCATCTAAAGGCAACGAACGAAGAAGAAACTTGGTTAGGTTTATCGATTCTACATACAATTCTAGGAGTTGGTGATTTCAAGTTGATCTTTGGCAGGTCTTGAAGGTGGATTTGAACCAATAATAACTAGATTTGTATCATTAGTACACCTAACCAATTTCCATCCAACCAACCTTCATTTGACCAAGAAATAGAGGAAGGCGCAGAACATCAAAATGACGAGCAGTCAGTAAGTGAAGATGAATCCTTGCAAGCTTAAGACTTTGAAGACAAATCTGATTCAATTGTCTTTGGACAATTTATGGTCAATCTTCATTGCCATACTCTCACCTTGCCTTGCATTTTTTCAGCAAAACAGTACATAAAAGTGGATGATCACAGTCCACCCCCTTTTGGGGATTGCAAAGAAGTAATCGAAGTTCCTAAAAAAGAGATCATACACTCGGGGGCAACGATTGCGACAATGCAAAGGCTATAGTTTTCACTAAGCCTGATGAAACATCTACATACCACATTAAGCCGTTGTACATCAAGGCTTACATTAATCGTATCCCCATAAACAGAGTTCTAGTCGACAACAGAGCAACTGTCAACTTGCTTCCTTTCTCATCATTGAAGAAGTTTGGCAAGTGCAGCGACGACTTGATGCCTCCAGATGTTACCGTTAGTGATTTTTCTGGCGCCGTCAAGAAGACTAGAGGAATACACCCTACACAGCTAACTGTTGGCTCAAGAACTTCCATTACAACATTCTTCGTAATTGACTTTATGTCAACTTACAATATTTTGCTTGGAAGGGATTGGATTCATGCCAATTGGTGCGTGCCATCATCTCTACATCAAATGTTGGTATTTTAGAATGGCACAGAAGTTGAAGCGGTCAAAGCCAATAGCCGACCATGCAAAGTAGAATCTCATGCAGTTGATGCAAGATTTTACGATGGAGCTGTTGGACCTATCAGGTTCACGTGTCAGGAAAAATATGGCCGGCCATACCCCATCATTTCTACCGAGCAAATTCAACAAGAATCTTTGAAAGAAGCAATGGAAACTCTTGTGCGGCCTGACGCCATAATTCCTTACAAGCCACTTCCATGTTATCCCATCATAGAGGAGATCTCATGATTCAACAGCAAGAGAAAGAAAAAGCGATCGACAACGCTTTAAAGAAATTGTCGACTCATGCTCTAGAAATGAAGATACATGAAATAGAGGACTTAGCTGCCCCGCCAGTTAATGCGGTTAAACACGACAACATTTTCGATGAGATTACCATGGATGAGCTTGCTCGTGCACCCATGAAGCTCGACGATCTTAAAGCCGAAGTGCAAGATCCACTGCTTAAAGTCCATCTTGGCATTGGCGACAAACATAGGCCAACGTACATTAGTGATCAGTTGTTGGCCGAAAAAGACAAACCACGCTTTGTTGCCCTCCTAAAGGAATAAAAAGATTGTTTTGCTTGGGATTACGACGAGATGCCTGGTTGACCAGTCGTTGATCAAATCACAAGATAATTCCCCACAAACCAATAACAAATAGATAATAACTACTTAGCTAGGGCAAGTAGGGGTCGAATCCACATGGAAGGTATGAATCAAAGTTAAATCTTACAAAAGAAAATCTAACCTAGAAAAGATATTTTTGGATTTTTCAAAATAGATTAATTAAACTAGAAAACAATTAAAAGAAATATAAACTAAAGATTTAAAAGAGAGTTTGAGAAAAACAATGAATAAAAACATACTTCTTCTCCTTTAGGTAACTACTTTGATCAAGTGAATCATGGATCATGGACACTAAACATAAATTTGGCTTAGATTGCAATCAATTAAGAATCATAAATTACTTCAAATCGGTATATAGCCTAAGACGTAGACATCAACTTTCATTGAAACAAAGTAATCCTCTTAATATCTTAAACAACTCCATTTGAATAATTGGTATAGGAGAGGAATACTCGACCGTCCAACATGCTAAGAAGAATTAACCCGCATCTCGCTGACGATTAATCTCTATTGTTCCTAATCAAACATTCACCCTGTGAAGAATCATAGGACAAGCATTAAGATTTACTTTTCCACATGCATGATAAATCAATACCAAACTTGCCTACATCAATTTCCATCTCGGCCTAAAGATTTCAACAAGGTTTGATATCCCATTGAACCTAGGACTCCTAGAATTACAATTGTTACTTGGACCAACTTTAGCTTGACTCAAGCTACTTGAATCTAACTATAGCATTCATAAATCTCAAGATATGTTGTACACCAAATCAATCAAAGTATGAACACATAAGAATAAGCATAGAGATAAGAAACATATTCAAACGGAAAAAACTCAAATTATTAAGAACAAAAGTCTCACCATAGATTCATTGATCAAAAGTACCTAAGGAAAAGAAGTATAAAAGATTTAGCTACTCATGGATTGCAAGCAATCCATGAGAGACTTACAATGCTAGAGGCCGGCGGCAGCCTCCTCCTCAAAATCGCAAAACCTAGAGAAAAGATGTAAGTTGTGATATGCTAGGTTCCTCTCTTAGGGTTTTAGACTTAAGAGGGTATTTATAGAGGGTGGCTTAGGGTTAATTTAGAGCTAAACAAACCCTAAGGACGTGCTGGGCTGCTCTCCAAGTCTTCAACCTTGTCCAAATAAGAATTTGGGCTCAATTGGATCAATCCCGCAAAACAGGCCCAAGACAGTTTCTGTCCGCTGACTTCAGGGGCATTTTTGTCTATGAAATCGTTTGAACTGGGCTTCAA
Source organism: Corchorus capsularis (assembly GCA_001974805.1). Classification (NCBI taxonomy): domain Eukaryota; kingdom Viridiplantae; phylum Streptophyta; class Magnoliopsida; order Malvales; family Malvaceae; genus Corchorus; species Corchorus capsularis. The sequence goes on along the minus strand of AWWV01012121.1, from coordinate 24,671 downwards.
CCAAAACACGGAAGTTGTGGATCTTGGAGTTAGCTTTCCAACGACTACTCATTTGCCTCAAACAGAGCTCTGGATCAAAAGTTATGGCCAAAATACAGAAAGGTCGCCAAATCTGGAAACAAGTGAAGAGGCTTCAAGGTGAAGACACGCATGATGGCATGCTTGGCGCGCGCATGGCTGGTGCCCCGACTCCCCCTGGGTGGCCATGTCAATGGCTTGTGCGCCCAGGGCCTTGCTTTCAGGCCCCAGGTCGCCTGCTCCCATGTGGTTGCTGGTGGCATGTCGACTAGCGCTGGGCGCCCATGTGGTTTGCTTGGCGCCCCATGTGGTTTGCCTCGCGACCCATGTACTCTAGTGCTATGACACTTCTTGACATGTGTTCTTGCCTTGAAATTCAACTTTGCTCCTTTGCTTCAAACTCTTGAAAGTCAATCTTATGATGATAAAATTGACTCTTCAAGCTCTTCAATCACGATCATATTGGCTCCATTCTTCATCCAAAATGTCATTGGAAAATATTTGTGTAAATAATCATCCAAAAAGGCTCCAAAAAGGTACAAAATTGGTGATTTTGCATTTTTCTTCACTTTAACACCTATAAACATAAATATACCAAATATAAGGCATAATCAAGCATAAAATACCCAAAAAGCATAGGAAAATGACCATAAAAAGATGCATAATTTTGGTCCGATCATATTTCCCCCACACTTAAGCTTTGCTAGTCCCTAGCAAACTAAGGTTAATCCTAAGAAAACAAAAAAGGTTAGTCCTAAACTAAGCAACATATTGATTCCACTTTCGTAGGTGTACGCCGGCACTTAGCATGTGATGCAAGCCTTTAAACCTCTATACGTTTATAAAGGAGGAGTTATAGTCTCCTGAGGGTTTACTTAACTAGAACGATACCCACAAACATTATGTAAACATCAACTAGAGACATCAAACTTTAGAAAACAAAGTACTTCTAATAAATTAAGAATTTAATCTACATTTTCTAATCAAATGCAATATAAGTTAGTAAAAATACAAAGACCATAAGATCCAAATCAACTATGCACAAAATCACTCCAATCAATAATGTAAGTTCTAAGATCAACATACCTTGGATGAATTTGACAAGGAAAACTTACCATAGGCTTGTATTTACATCTATTTCCAAAGAGAAAGCAATATCATGGATATTCATCAAAGATTAGAATGGGCTAAAAAGGATGGCTTATTTTTAAGAAAGCAAGGTTACTAACCTTAGAAGTGTTCATGATTTGGGGCTACTAGCTCCCTTTGTTTTGAGGTTACTAACACTCATTTTTACAAGAGGGACAATATTTCCGCATTCCATGCCTCTTATCCTCTTTCCAAGGGTTACTAACTCCTTTTGTTAAAGAAAAGAGTGACAACAATGGATTAATTATTTTTTTTAGCAAGAAAATATCTCTTCTCCTCTTAACATGAAAACACTTCTTTTTAAAAGATTTAAGCTACCCTTCATACCCCCACACTTAGTCTTTGACATATCCATGACATACTTCTATAAATGTACACAAGATTCAACACAAGTTCTAGAAGTAATAAACTTGTCAAACCATTTTTGGGTATGAAAAACCTATTAATTACACTTCTTAATCAAAGAATGAAATTATACATAAGAAAATTTGAAAAATATTTTCAATGTATCCAAACCAAATTAATATTACAAAAGACTATACTCATGGAAATGAAATCAAAATTTACTAAAGATACAAAACAATTTTTAATTTTCTTCAAAAATTTTGAAAAATTTGTCTCTAATCAATAAGATAGAAAAGGAAATAGGATCTTGAAAATAGACTACTTCTTCCCCCCACACTTAAAAGACACATTGTCCTCAATGTGTGATTTGCTAGTATTTTGACAAAAAAAATTTTCAAAACATGTTGTTTTGGAAACTTTTGGAAAAATGAAGTGCACAAGTAAGACTTGATCTAAAAAGAAAGAATCGACCCAATCTAATAAATCAAACAAACTCACCACTAGCAAAAAAACACAATAAGTGGGGCAAACTAAATTAATTGAGCGCATGCAAGATTAAATTCACCTAGAAAGTATGCATCCAATCTTGAGCAAATTAATCTAAACATATCATCAATCATAGCATTCAAACACATAAGTCTTACATAAGATCCAAATAGAACAAATACAAATACAAATAAAAATACATGCAATGTCATGATAAAAATACAAAACATAAAAATGTCATAACATATTACATCCTAAGGATAAGAATTAATGGCCTCTCCTTGGTCTCCTTTGGCCTATGGAATCACGTAGGGTGTCCTCCATTCTCTCCATATAAGCTCTCATTTCACTCCTATGTTGCCTCATTTCTCGAACCATAAGTTGTTGAAATTCTCTCATAGGAAGCTCTTGGAAATTTTCTTCATCAACTTCCAAGGATGGTTGTCTTGTCCCTTGTGATTGTTCAAGTCCTTGTGCATAAGTCCTTCTTTGCACATTGTACCAATGTACCTCATTGGCAACAACTCTCCTCCTTAAACCCAAATGACTTAAACAATTCACATCAATGACATTGTCTTCATTGTTGAAGCAATACTCACCATCGACTTCAACTCCTTCATTGACCAAAATCTTGCTAATCAACAATGGGAAAACAAATGCCTTACCTTCATGTGAAGAATGAACTACTTCCCACATCCTTGAGAGTAACAACCTAGCCATTGGTATTCCATTACAATGACCTAATCCATGGCAAAGCTTGTCTACAACATAAAAGTCTTCAATGAGAAGCTTATGCTTGTTACTACTCCTAGGAATGACATTATGATGTAATAAGTAACACACAAGTCTATCCCTTGGTTCCATATACTTGACTCTTACCTCTCTATTCCCTTGGTTGTCCATACCAAGAGGAATGTCAAACCTCCTTAAAGCACCATCCCTTTTCCATGTTCTCTTGGTGGCGGTCCTTTGCTCTCCATTAACATAAGTAAAATAGAACATACTACCCTCATTGTTCAAACCAAGTAAACGACATAGATATTCCTCATCAACAACAATGTACTTACCTTTGACCATTGTGTTGATGGTGTAGGAATAACCTTCACGCTCCTTGTCTATGTTGGCATAAAATAGCTTCACCAAATTGGGATAGTAGTATCCATCTACTTGAAGAGGTGATCCCCAACCTCTATTGACAAACAATTGGCTAACTCCAAGTTCTTCATCAATGTTAGTTGGAAGCACTTTTTCTATAATGAAAGAGTTGTTATACCTTGCTTCATACCACTCTTGACATTCATTATCAACAAATATGGGTGGTGGCACACTAGGGTACGGTTGTATGGCGGTTTCCTCCTCAATTGGCGCGGTTTGGGATGTTGATGCTCTTGCTCTCACTCTTCTCGACATTTTCTCGAACACTTGGTGGGCACTAGGTTACCTTGTAGGGTTTCTTGAAAAATATTTCTTTAAGATCCAATGTAACACTTCCCAATGCTCTAAAATGCTCCAATCAACTTCCAAACTATCTCTTATCTCCTTTCTAATCACTCCAAACAAGAATCCAAAGAAAACAACCACTTTCCCTAAACTTGAAAATTTGAAAAATTGATGGTTTAATGGAAAAAGTGTTCAATAATCAAATGGGTAAGTGTTTAAGGTGATAAAAAGATGAAAGAAATGATTTGTAAGTGATGAAGTAGTGAATTTGAAGATTAAAGTGAGTGAATATGTGAATGTAGGCAAGAGAAAAGAAAATTGAGTGGGTTTTGGATGAAGATGGGTGTTGAAGGGTTTGAAGTGGGTGTTGGGTGGTATTTATAGTGTTTGAGATGGGTGATGGGTTGTAGGTGTTGGAAAGCTCGGCATGGGCATGGGTGTTAGGCGCTGTTCGCACACAGCCCAGGGCACATGGGTGCCCAAGCCAATGGGCTGGGTGCTCAGGCAAAGCAGCTGGGTGCCCACCTTGAGTCGGCCTCCAGCGCTGGCACTTGCGGCTGGGCGCTGGGGCTTTCCAGCTGGCTGCCCAGGCTTGCGGCATGGGGCCCCAGCTGGGATCGGGCTTGGCTTCCTTTTTACAATTTTTGCTACCAAACTCGATTCCAACTTCAACTCAATTACCATTCAAAAATCTTACCATATTCCCCAATTTCTTTAATCCAAAAACATTTGATTTTCACCAAAAATCCACTTTATAGCCATCAAAAGATTGACCTTATGTTCTTATCACTTAAGAGTCTATATGTATGAGATGCATGAAATAGTTGTACAATGATAATATGCATGGAATAACATTCAATTCAAGAAAATTAATTGATATGCATCAATCATCAATCAAACATAGGAAATTAAATGAGATTAAAGTTCAAGAAAGCTTCTCTATTTTTGCAAAGTGTAAGCTCCAATGCTCTTGATGTGTGCTTCCTTTCCTTGTCTCCATTGCTTGATTGATTCCCTTGAATTGAAAATGCAAAATGACCTATAACTAAGAAAAATAAAATTCAAAAGAAAAGGATAGATGTTAGTGTATTGGGTTGCCTCCCAATTAGCGCCTTCATTTAATGTCTTTGGCTAGACATCCTCGTGGACTATTCTCCATTGGTGAAGGAACATTGAGTGTGCTCTTTCAAAAGTTCCAAGGTGATGTTGAGAGTGTCACTCATGGCTTTGAAAAGTTCAACTATAGCTCCATCAATTTTGAGTAACTTCTCTCGAGTTTCCTTCAATTCCTTGTTGATATCTTCATGCATGTTGTTGGAAATTTTGCCTCTTTCTCCAAGCTGCTCTTTGTTCTTCTTCTTGATCCAACTTGGAGGTGCAATTGCTTGAGTCAAAGCTTCCAATACTTCATATGCGTCCTTCACAGTACGATCACACAAGGGTATGTTGTTGATGCTATCCACAAGAAGTTGATCATCGACTTCTAATCCTTGATAGAAGCACTCGATCAAAACTTGTTGTGAAATGCCATGTTGAGGGCAATCGGCACAAAGTTTCTTGAATCTCTCCCAAGCTAGGTGGAAATTTTCATCCTTGCGTTGTCGAAAGCTTGTAATCCTTTGCCTCCCCTTTGAAAGTTGCTCACTTGTCATGGTTGAAGATGTAAAACCTAACTCTTTCTTTACCCACTTTTTCACTACACAAACAAAATGATTAGTTTTCAAAGGTAAATTTGATGAAAGTTTGGGATGAATTACATCACTATCAAACTCCATCGTCAATGAGCCATCATAAACATCGATTTTGGTGTGAGAAGTCCTTAGGAAAGGCCTTCCTAATAAAAGAGGGCATTGATCCTTTGTAATTTCTCCTTCCATTTCCATAACAAAAATGTCAATAGGAAAAATTAAATGTTGCACTTTAATCAAAATGTTCTCTAGCACACCCTTGGGATATACCAAAGATCCATCGGCCAATTGAAGAACAACATCGGTGCATTTTAAAGGACCAACATTTAAAGTTTGATAGAAAGAATAAGGCATGCACTTAAAGATGCTCCTAAGTCAAGCATAGCATTTTCAATGATAGTATTTCCAATTGAACAAGTAATTGAAAACATACCAGGATCCTTGCATTTTGGAGGTAAATGTTTTTGCAAAACAGCAAAAACTGTTGCTCCAACATTCAACTTACCTTGCAACCTTTTCTTGTTTGTACACAATTGCTTAAGAAGCCTTGCATACCTTGGTACTTGTTGAATTGCATCAAGAAGTGGGATGTTGACCTCGACCTTTCGAAAATATCCAAGATGTCTTGATCTTCATCTTCTTTCATTGATTTCCTTGACTTGGTTGGAAAAGGTTCCTTCTTTGAATCCAATTTGGGCTTGACCACAGAAGTTTCATTGGCTTCTCCATTATCCTTGACAAATTCAAGAATAATGGGTCCATCATCTTCAATCTTAACTTCCTTCGCTAGCACATGCAATTCTTCTTCTTTCTTGCTTGTCCCTTCATCCATTGTAGGCTTTGTTGGATATGATTCCTCCAATTCCTTTCCACTTCTCAAGGTAATAGCATTCACATTCTCCTTAGGGGGCACTTTTGATTGAGATGGGATCTTGTTTTAGCTTTGTGCTTTGAGCTCGCTCACATCACTTGCCAATTGACCTAATTGCTTCTTGATGATCTCCATGGTCTCTTTCATTTGTTGCATTCCCTCAGAATAGTGTGAAGATTGCCTTGGATAGTTGTTTGGCCTTGCTTGATAAGCACCTTGGTTCCCATAAGAATTGTAGCTTCTTGGAAATGGCTCTTGTTTCCTTTGAAATCCCTCTTGCATTCCTAAAGCATTGACTTCTTCCACATCATCTTCGACCAAACTAGGGCACTTATCCGTGTGATGTCCTAATGAACAAATCCCACAAACCTTTGACACACTTGATAAGTTCGATTTGACCAAATCAGTGTGCAAAGCGATTTGTTGATTTGCTTCTTCAATTCGTTGCTCCAATGTAGAGGAATGGGTTGAGACTTCATTGATCTTCCTAATGTTTCCATCTCTTTGTGCACAACTCTCTCGAGTACCAAATTGTTGTGTGTTAGCGGCCATGTTCTTGATCAAAGTCCAAGCATTGGTGGGAGTTTTGTCGATGAAAGCTCCTCCACTTGCAGAGTCTATGGAAGACCTATCAAATGGGAGTAAACCCTCATAGAAATACTGAATAAGCAATTGTTGAGGAATTTGATGATTTGGACACAACTTGAGCACAGCCTCTTGAAACGTTCCAAAACATCGTACATAGTCTCGCCTTGGGATTGCTTAACTCCATTTATCTCCTTTCGAATGCTTGAGGCTTTATGAACAGGAAAGAATTTTTCCAAAAACAGCTTCTTAAGGCTCGTCCAAGAAGTGATTGAACCACTAGGCATGTAGCACAACCAATCCTTTACACGATCCATAAGGGTAAAAGGAAAAGTTCTAAGTTTAAATTGCTCCTCAGAAATACCTTGCATCTTCATGGATGAACAAACAATTTGAAAATCTGTGAGATGTCGATGTGGATCTTCTCCAGGCATACCATGAAATTTTGGCAATAATTGAATAAATCCAGACTTGATCTCAAAATTTTCTTCATTGGTTGGATATTGAATTGCTAAGCGCGGTGTAGTCACATTTGGGGCAGCAAGTTCCCTCAAAGTCCTATTGTTGTTGTTTTCTTCGGCCATGTTTTCTCTTGGGGCTTGTAATTCCAAACTTGAAGAAGAAGTGGTGGAACGTGGAGAGCTAGCTTGAGAACTTGGTGTTGACGAATCTCCTCCTTGCTCTCTAAACAAATTTTCCTTCCTTAGTGCAAAGAGTGTACGTTCAGGCTCAGAATTGAACTCTAAGTCCTTGGTACCTCTACTCCTTGTATTTGGCATACAATACCTAGAAATAACTTAAATAAAGAATCCAACAATAATAAGTAACTTGAAAAATAAAAAGTAAGGAAAAATTAACTAAACTAAAAATTAAAAAGAAAAATAACGAAAAATAAAAATAAAGGTAAGAAATTCTTAAGTAATAATTTGTCTTCAATTACTTAAACCTTCCCCGGCAACGGCGCCAAAATTGTGACCGGTCGTTGATCAAATCACAAGATAATTCCCCACAAACCAATAACAAATAGCTAGGGCAAGTAAGGGTTGAATCCACAGGGAAGGTACGAACCAAAGTTAAATCTTACAAAAGAAATTCTAACCTAGAAAAGATATTTTTGGATTTTTCAAAATAGATTAATTAAACTAGAAAACAATTAAAAGAAATCTAAACTAAAGATCTAAAAGAGAATTTAAGAAAAACAATGAGTAAAAAGCATACTTCTTCTCCTTTAGGCAACTACTTTGATCAAGTAAATCATGGATCATAGACACTAAACATAAATTTGGCTTAAATTGCAATCAATTAAGAATCATAAATTATCCCAAATCAGTATATAGCCTAAGACGTAGACATCAACTTTCATTGAAACAAAGTAATCCTCTTAATATCTTAAACAACTCCATTTGAATAATTGGTATAGGAACAGACGTGATGCTAATTCCAACATGCTAAGAAGATTAACCTGTATCTCGCTGACAATTAACCTCTAATGTTATAGTCCATGTTTCAGCCCTTCCTATAACAAGCATTAGGTTTTATTAATCCACATGCATGATAAATCAATACCAAACTTGCCTACGTCAATTTCCATCTCGGCTAAAAGATTTCAACAAGGTTTGATATCCCATTGAACCTAGGACTCCTAGAATTACAATTGTTACTTGGACCAACTTTAGCTTGACTCAAGCTACTTGAATCTAACTATAGCATTCATAAATCTCAAGATATGTTGTACCCCAAATCAATTAAAGTATGAACACATAAGATGAAGTATAGAGATAAGAAACATATTCAAACAGAAAAAACTCAAATTATTAAGAACAAAAGTCTCACCATAGATTCATTGATCAAAAGTACCTAAGGAAAAGAAGTATAAAAGTTTAGCTACTCATGGATTGCAAGCAATCCATGAGAGACTTACAATGCTTGAGGTCGGCGGCTGCCTCCTTTCCAAAATCGCCAAACTTAGAGAAAAGATGTAAGTTGTGATATGCTTGGGTATCTAGGGTTTTAGAATTAAGAGGGTTTTTATAGAGGGTGGCTTAGGGTTAATTTAGAGCTAAACAAACCCTAAGGACGTGCTGGGCTGCTCTCCAAGTCTTCAAGCTAGTCCAAATAGGAATTTGGGCTCAATTGGATTAATCCCGCAAAACAGGCCCAAGACAGTTTCTGTCCGCTGACTTCAGGGGCATTTTCGTCCATGAAAACGTTCGAACTGGGCTTCGACCAAAACACGAAAGTTGTAGATCTTGGAGTTAGCTTTCCAACAGCTACTCATTTGCCTTAAAGGAGCTCCGGATCAAAAGTTATGGCAAAATACAGAAAGGTCGCCAAATCTGGAAACAAGTGAAGAGGCTTCAAGGTGAAGACACGCATGATGGCATGCTTGGCGCGCGCATGGCTGGCCCCCGACTCCCCCTAGCCGCCCATGTCAATGGCTTGTGCGCCCAGGGCATTGTTCTCAGGCCCCAGGTCGCCTGCTCCCATGTGGTTGCTGGTAGCATATCGATTAGCGCTGGGCGCCCATGTGGCATGCTTGGCACCCCATGTGGTTTGCCTCGCGCCCCATGTACTCCAGTGCTATGACACCTCTTGACATATCTTCTTGCCTTGAAATTCAACTTTCCTCCTTTGCTTCAAACTCTTGAAAATCAGTCTTATGATGATAAAATTGACTCTTTAAACTCTTTAATCACGATCATATTGGCTCCATTCTTCAGCCAAAATGTCCTTGGAAAATATTTGTGTAAATAATCATCCAAAAAGGTTCCAAAAAGGTACAAAATTGGTGATTTTGCACTTTTCTTCACTTTAACACCTATAAACACAAATATACCAAATATAAGCCATAATCAAGCATAAAATACCCAAAAAGCATAGGAAAATGACCATGAAAAGATGCATAATTTTGGTCCGATCAGCTCTCCACGTTCCACCACTTCTTCTTCAAGTTTGGAATCACAATCCCCAAGACAAAACATGGCCGAAGAAAACAACAACAATAGGACTTTGAGGGAACTTGTTGCCCCAAATGTGACTACACAGTGCTTAGCAACTCAATATCCAACCAATGAAGAAAATTTTGAAATCAAGTCTGGATTTATTCAATTATTGCCAAAATTTCATGGTATGCCTGGAGAAGATCCACATCGACATCTCACGGATTTTCAAATTGTTTGTTCATCCATGAAGATGCAAGGTATTTCTGAGGAGCAATTCGAACTTAGAACTTTTCCTTTTACCCTTATGGATCGTGCAAAGGATTGGTTGTACTACATGCCTAGTGGTTCAATCACTTCTTGGACGAGCTTTAAGAAATTGTTTTTGGAAAAATTCTTTCCTGTTAATAAAGCCTCAAGCATTCGAAAGGAGATAAGTGGAATTAAGCAATCCCAAGGCTAGACTATGTACGAGTTTTGGGAACGTTTTAAGAGGTTGTGCTCAAGTTGTCCAAATCATCAAATTCCTCAACAATTCCTTATTCAGTATTTCTATGAAGGTTTACTCCAATTTGATAGATCTTCCATAGATTCTGCAAGTGGAGAGGCTTTCATCGACAAGACCCCCACCAATGCTTGGACTTCGATCGAGAACATGGCCGCCAACACACAACAATTTGGTACTCGTGAGAATTGTGCACAAAGAGATGGAAACATTAAAAGAATCAATGAAGTCTCAACCCATTCCTCTACATTGGAGCAACGAATTGAAGAGACAAATCAACAAATTGCTTTGCTCACTGATTTGGTCAAATCGAACTTATCAAGTGTGTCAAAGGTTTGTGGAATTTGTTCATTAGGACATCACACGGATAAGTGCCCTATTGGTCGAAGATGATGTTGAAAAGTCAATGCTTTAGGAATGCAAGAGGGATTTCAAAGGAAGCAAGAGCCATTTCCAAGAAGCTACAATTCTTATGGGAACCAAGGTGCTTATCAAGCAAGGCCGAACAACTATCCAAGGCAATCTTCACACTATTTTGAGGGAATGCAACAAATGAGAGAGACCATGGAGATCATCAAGAAGCAATTAGGTCAATTGGCAAGTGATGTGAGCGAGCTCAAAGCACAAGGCCAAAATAAGATCCCATCTCAATCAAAAGTGCCACCTAAGGAGAATGTGAATGTTATTACCTTGAGAAGTGGAAAAGAGTTGGAAGAACCATATCCAACTAAGCCTACGATGGATGAAGGGACAAGCAATGAAGAAGATGAATTGCATGTGCTACTGAAGGAGATCAAGATTGAAGATGATGAAACCAAAGCCAAAGAAACTTCTATGGTCAAGCCCAAATTGGATTCAAATAAGGAACCTTTTCCAACCAAGTCAAGGAAATCAATGAAAGAAGATGAAGATAAAGACATCTTGGATATTTTTCGAAAAGTCGAGGTCAACATCCCACTTCTTGATGCAATTCAACAAGTACCAAGGTATGCAAGGCTTCTTAAGCAATTGTGTACAAACAAGAAAAGGTTGCAAGGTAAGTTGAATGTTGGAGCAACAGTTTCTGCTGTTTTGCAAAGACATTTACCTCCAAAATGCAAGGATCCTGGTATGTTTTCAATTACTTGTTCAATTGGAAATACTATCATTGATAATGCTATGCTTGATTTAGGAGCATCTTTAAGTGTCATGCCTTATTCTTTCTATCAAACTTTAAAAATTTGGTCCTTTAAAATACACTGATGTTGTTCTTCAATTGGCCGATGGATCTTTGGTACATCCCAAAGGTGTGCTAGAGAACATTTTGATTAAAGTGCAACATTTAATTTTTCCTCTTGACATTTTTGTTATGGAAATGGAAGGAGAAATTACAAAGGATCAATGCCCTCTTTTATTAGGAAGGCCTTTCCTAAGGACTTCTCACACCAAAATCGATGTTTTTGATGGCTCATTGACGATGGAGTTTGATGGTGATGTAATTCATCCCAAACTTTCATCAAATTTATCTTTGAAAACTAATGATTTTGTTTGTGTAGTGAAAAAGTGGGTAAAGAAAGAGTTAGGTACAACATCTTCAACCATGGCAAGTGAGCAACTTTCAAATGGGAGGCAAACGATTACAAGCTTTCGACAACGCAAGGATGAGAATTTCCACCTATCTTGGGAGAGATTCAAGAAACTTTGTGCCGATTGCCCTCAACATGGCATTTCACAACAAGTTTTGATCGAGTGCTTCTGTCAAGGATTAGAAGTCGATGATCAACTTCTTTTGGATAGCATCAACAACATACCCTTGTGTGATCGTACTGTGAAGGACGCATATGAAGCATTGGAAGCTTTGACTCAAGCAATTGCACCTCCAAGTTGGATCAAGAAGAAAAACAAAGAGAAGCTTGGAGAAAGAGGCAAAATTTCCAACAACACGCGTGAAGATATAAACAAGGAATTGAAGGAAGCTCGAGAGAAGTTACTCAAAATTGATGGAGCCATAATTGAACTTTTCAAAGTCATGAGTGGCACTCTCAAAATCACCGTGGAACTTTTGAAGGAGCACACTCAACGTTCCTTCACCAATGGAGAATAGTCCACGAGGATGTCTAGCCAAAGACATTAAATGAAGGCGCTAATTGGGAGGCAACCCAATACACTAACATCTATCCTTTTGAATTTTCTTTTTCTTAGTTATAGGTCATTTGCCATTTTCAATTCAAGGGAATAAATCAAGCAATGGAGACAAGGAAAGGAAGCACACATGAAGAGCAATTGGAGCTTACACTTTGCAAAAATAGAGAACCTTTCTTTAACTCTAACCTCATTTAATTTCCTATGTTTGATTGATTGATTGATGCATATCAATTAATTTTCATGGATTGAATGTTTTTCCATGCATATTATAGTGAGAAAAACTAACTAATGCTCATTTGCTTGTTTTGCCTAACTTTAACAATACTTTTGAGATTGAATGTGATGCATCAAGGGTTGGAATTGGAACTGTTTTGATGCAAGGTGGGAAGCCTGTCGGATATGTTAGTGAGAAATTGAATAGGGCTGCACTGAATTATCCAACCTATGACAAAGAGTTGTATGCTCTTATGAGGGCGTTGCAAACTTGGCAACACTATCTATGGCCTAAGGAATTTGTGATTCATACGGATCATGAGAGCTTGAAGTATTTAAGAGGCCAACAAAAGTTGAACAAACGACATGCTAAGTGGAGCGAGTTCATTGAAAGTTTTCCTTATGTTGTGCGATACAAACAAGGTAAGGAGAATGTTGTAGCCGATGCTTTGTCAAGGAGTTTACCTTTGAGTGTGCAAGTCGTCATGGATGGACAAAGGAAAGTCGATTTTGTTAGAGAACTTCATGCTAGGGTTCGAACTCAAATTGAGAAGAAAACACAACACTACATGAAGGTTGCTAACAAGGGGTGCAAGGAAGTCATCTTTGAACCTGGTGATTGGGTTTGGTTGCATCTAAGGAGGGTGAGGTTCCCTGAAAAGAGAAAGTCTAAGCTCTTACCTCGTGGAGATGGTCCATTCCAAGTTTTGGAGAGGATCAACAACAATGCCTACAAGCTAGATCTTCCAAGCGAATATGGCAATGTAAGTGCTACTTTTAATGTTTTAGACTTCTCCTTGTTTGATAATGATGCAGATTTGAGGACAAATCCTTTTCAAGGGAGAGGGGATGATGCGCCAAGGGTTTATCATGGTCTTGAAGTGCACAATGGAGCTAATGGAGATCATGTCTCGGATAAACATGGAGATGTCTCGGATATTCAAGAAGCTGCTACGGTTGATCCCGGATCGAAAGGAAGCATGGAGGAGCATGGAGATGATGGGATCGCATATGACCGGCCATTGAATGGAGCCATCGCACAAGACCGGCCATCGCATGGGACAATCGCACAAAGCCGGGCACAAGCCGGGCACAACCGGCCATTTGATCCTCTAGCCATTCCACTAGGTCCTAGACAAGGGCTCGGGCTAAAAGGTTCAAGGAAGCTTTATTGGGCTTGGTACGAGTTCATCTTGTTGGTTTGAAGTCCATTGAAGATCAATTGGAGAGCATTGAAGACATCAAGCCATGGAATATTCCCAACGATTCCAAGCCATGCACCTTGCTTGAAATCGTTAAGCATTAAGGCTTACATTGTGTAATTCGGCCAATTGGGCCTTTATTCTATCTTAGATTAGTTATTAAATAGTTTAGAAGACATTGGGTTGGGCCTTGTTTGACGAAGTCCAATCCTTGCTTAATTATGTAATATTATTTACTTTTCCTAGTAGGACAAGGAGTAGGCAATTTCCTTGATCCTTCCTTTATGTTTATGCCGCCCTTAAGGCTATAGGATTAGGGAGAGGTGCGTCCCCTACTACTATATAAAGGGACCATCCCCCTCTTGTAAACACAAGTCAAGTTATCAATAAAGTTGAGAGGTTTATACACCCATATCGATTATTTGGCTTCATTGTTCTAGTTTGAGCAAACTTAGGGTTCTTCAATCTTGTAAAGTCCTAGCAAACAATTAGGTTGTGATTACTTAATTGTTTGTGAATCTTGTGATCTTAAGAGTTCAATTGCAGGTCTAATTGGATACTTAGGGAGACGAACGAAGGGATTAAGCTTTGTGAAAATTGTTCAATCGATTCATCAAGGACTGGAGGAACTTCAAGTTGACTTTGGTGGCTATTCAAAGGGTAGATTTGAATCTAACACAACTAGATTCGATTTCAAAATCTATAGGCCGAGATGGAAATATATGTAGATGAGTTTGGTTATGATTTATTAGACATGTGGAAAATATAATCTTAATTCTTGTTTAGTGTTGAGGTGGTACCTAAAATAGGACAATAGGGATTAATTTTAGCGAGATGTGGATTAATTCTATTAGCATGTTGGAATTTGTTGCTGTATCAGGAGCTTATTTATTCCTAACCAATTATTCAAATGGAGTTGTTTAAGATATTAAGGGGATTATTTTGTTCCAATGAAAATTGATGTCTACGTCTTAGGATATATATCGATTTGGAATAAGTTATGATGCTTAATTGATTGCAATTCAAATCAAATTCATGCTTGGTGTCTGTGATCCATGATTTACTTGATCAAAATAATTACCTAGAGGAGAAGAAGTATGCTTTTAATTAATTATTTTTCGTAAATTGTTTTCTTAGTCATTAGTTTAGTTTTACATAATTGTTTTCTAATTTAGTTTACCTATTTTGAAAACTCATGAAAATCCCCTTTGGTGCGATCTTTAGTATAATTTGGCTTTAATTTGTTTCCACCTTCTCTGTGGGATTCGACCCCTACTTGCCCTAGCTATTAGTTATAGGTTTGTGGGGATTTATCTTGTGATTGATCAACGACCGATCATCTACCTACTGCGGATAAAATCATTACCCGCTCTATAGTCTTTATTTGAAAATGGTAAAAGAGAGGTTAGAAGTGTCTTTCTCTGTGTCCTACACACTCAATCTCGGGTTTGGGTCTATACTGGCTGGCTTTCTCACTTCTATATGCTGGATTTCTGTTAAACTCTAAAGGTTCCCAAATTGTCCTTACTGTCGCCCACTCTAGCCTCGTAAGGCCCCCAATTCTCACCTATTATAGGCTCAATGAAAAGGTTTTAATTTGAGTGGAGGCATTTCACATAACCCATACGGGGATCTTGATTGCTCCCACGAAGATTAGCTAATCCGCCACCGAGCTAAAGGTATAAAATTCAAGCTCCGGGTTGGAGCTGATGCATACAATGCAAAAGTGATGTGGTGCAGAAGGGACAAACAAACCTTTTACGAGTTACCAACTAAAACCGACTCCCAACCTAACCCAAAACTAAATGTTGATCAAGGAAAAACAAAATGAAGAACATGGTTATGTAATATAAGCATAAATAAACAAAGAAATATGCAAAAAAACAAAGAAAATGACAAAATGTAACCAATTTGTTAAGATCTTAGATCTTGTTAAACTAAATGAGGCCTGACTCTCTAATGTCCCCAGCGTAGCCGCCAAGCTGTCGCAACTGCGGGTCCGAGCCGAACCCTACCGCTAACGACTTGAAAACTATGGGAGTCGCCACTAAGCAATTTCAGGTGTGATTAGTCACCTAATCACCTCCTAAACTTAATTAAGTCCAGTGCTCGGCTATGGACCTGACTAAGCCTATGGGTCCGGTCTTCCTGATACGAATCTAGTGGTGATTGATTCAAATCCACCTTTGAAAATCCTCCAAAGATCAACTTGACAACTTCAACTCCTAGAATTGTATGTAAATCAATAAACCTAACCAAGCTTCTTCTTCGTTTGTCGCCTTGAGATGGATAATTAGACCTATAATTATCAATCTAAGAACACAAGATTCACAAACAATTAAGCAATCACAACCTAATTATTTGCTAGGACTCTACAAGATTGAAGAACCCTAAAGTATGTTTAAACTAGAACAATGAAGCTAAGATAATCAATTGGATGAATAAACCTCAACTTTTTATTGAAAACTTAACTTATGTTTACAAGAGGTATTTGAACCCTTATATAGTGATAAGGGACGTCCTGTCCCTAATCCTAAAGGGATATGGGTGGCCATAAAGCCTAACAAGTCCAATTTTTTTTTAAAAAAACGCAATAATTAAAATAAATCCGCAGGCTACCCGCTAGCGGGTGACCCTGCCTGCTCCTGGGCGACCCCAGAAACTTCCTTTCTGATTCAAGCCCTTTTCTAATGCTGCCCGCTAGCGGGTGGGGGGGGGGGGGGTACCCGCCCCTGGGTGCCATCAAAATCTTCAATTAGTTTTCAAAAACAAGCAAAGTGATGAGCTTGTCTTTGGGTTATTTTGTCTTGCTCAAATCATCTCCAAATGTCTTCAACTGAACTTCGAAGGACTTCATATCTTCAAGATGGGTTCGAAGAAAGCCCATGAGAGTCTCCTTGAACTTCTTGACTCTTGATCTTGTGATTGGACCTTCAGGCAAGATTGGCTTCTTATTGAGCTTTGGTGCAAATCCATCTTGATCTCCATGGTCTCATTGCATCTTCATGCCTCCATGCACTCCATGATGTCTATGCACGCCCTCTCCATGCCCTCCATGGTCACGTCCAAGTCTATAATCAGCCTTGGGCGCATCATCCCCTCCCCTTTAAAAAAGATTTGTCCTCAAATCTACATCATTATCAAACAAAGACAAACCGGCAACATTAAAGGTAGCACTTACATTGCCAAATCACTAGGAAGGTCTAGCTTGTATGCATTGTTTTTGATCCTCTCCAACACTTGGAATGTTTCATCTCCACGAGGTAAAAGCTTGGACTTCCTTTTCTCAGGAAATCTCTCCTTCCTTAGATGCAGCCAAACCCAATCTCCAGGCTCAAAGATAACCTCTTCTCGTCCCTTGTTAGCCATCTTCATGAAGTGTTGAGTTTTCTTCTCAATGTTTGCTCTAACCATCTCATGAAGTTCTCTAACAAATTTAGCCTTCCTTTTACCATCCATGTCAACTTGCACACTCAAAGGTAAACTCAACAAATCCAAAGGAGTTAAAGGATTAAAGCCATACACAATTTCAAAAGGTGAATAACCAGTTGATAAGTCCATAATTTCACATAATTATTAATATTATATTGGTGCTTTTATTAGTTATTTTGATTATTTGGTACCTAATTTCCTTTGATTTTCTTTCTTAGGTTTAATTGGAGAATTAATGAAGAAAAGGGACCAAATCGAAGGAAAATAGAAGTTGGAAGCACAAAAAGAGGATTTGGCCAAAACATTTAAGAATTAAAATTTCACGCATGGATTGTACGGCTGGTGTAATCCGCGCGCGGGTAAGCTTGTTTTTGACGCGGAGACTTTGCCTGGTGCAAGCCGCGCGCGGGTGAGCCGATTTTGACCCGAATTTGACCAGATTTTCTCCTATTTTTTATGGGCCTTCACCTATTTTTGACCAATAATTATGTCTTTCGAATTTTGGGCTAATTAAAGTCAGAATTCTCTTATTCCAAGTCCCATTAGGATTTTAATTAATTATATTTTGTATCCCTATATAAGGGAGAGCTCTTATATTTTATTCTTTATCAATTATTCTACCTTGGATTTTTGGGAGGCTCTCTTCAAGATTTCAAGATCTATTAAAAGGGTTTTTCTTCTTTCTCTTGTCCATGAATTCTTCTATGCTTAATAATAATTCTTGTTTTGAATTCATGAGCATGAGTAGCTAAATCCCTAATTAGGGTTTTAGGTGTAGCAAATTGGGAATTATTGCTTGATTTATGAATTGAAATTGTTTTTCTTTCAAGTTAGATTTACTTTCCTTGTTCTTCATGAGATTTATATGTCTGATCAACATATAGATTGTTTTAGGGATTGTGTGATGAACTGACAGGAGAAACATAATCTGTGCATTAGGAAAATAAACAAATTAGGCTGGATCAGACATGAATCTTAGGCTAATTTGATAGGTGAATAATTACTTGTTCTTAATAAATCTAGTTAATTAGGTTGACATCGACAGATAGTGAATCTAATTAATTAGGTATTCCTGTGTAGACTTGACGGAGCATATAGGTGGTTAAGTGTAATTCTATTCTAGCTTTGCGTCAAATTAGTTCATAAGTTAAGTAGTGATTTCCCAATTAGGTGAAACCTGAAGCCCTAAGCTTTCCGATTATTGTCTTCACTTCTTATTTAATTTCCTGCTTTTATAATTTCATTGTTTCTTATTTAAATTGTTTAGATAATCTCTCAAATTTCCTTCTCTGATAGGATTAATTACGATAGAAATTAATTGTTCCTTGTGGGTTCGACACCTGGATTACTCTAGGATTTATTACTTCAACTGACTCTGTTCACTTGCAGATTTAGTACATCAAGTTTTTGGTTGCCGTTGCCGGGGAACACTTTAATTTCTATTTTAATTTGTTCTATCTTTACTTTTATTGCATATATCTTCTCTTTTCTTAGATTTTAGGTAGTGTATGACAAGAGCAACCACTGATTCTCAAGCTCTTATTCCGTACAACCCTAAAATTGAGAAACTCTGAAAATTCAATCGAAAACAAGCAAAACTTGAAAAGCAAAGGCAAAAAGAAATCATGGGTGATCAAGAAGTTGACGCTAAACCTGTGGGAGATTATGCTATCCCAAGTATTACAAATGCTCGGACTAGCATAGCCAGGCCCACTATTAAGGCTCAGAATTTTGAGATCAAGCCAGGCCTCATCACAATGGTCCAACAAAATCCTTTTGATGGCAGACCTATTGAAGATCCTTTGCTGCATATAACAAATTTCCAGGAAATTCGTGATACGGTAAAGATTCATAATGTTACTGATGAAGCAATTTGTTTGCGTTTATTTCCTTTTTCTCTCAGGGACAAGGTGAAAGCTTGGTTGAATTCCTTTCCTCCATGCCACTTCAAAACCTGGGATGAGCTTACCACAGCTTTTCTACCAAAGTACTTCCCCCTTGAGAGAACCAATAAGCTCAGAACTGACATCACTAGCTTCAAGCAACGTGACAACGAGACGCTTCATGATGCATGGGAAAGATTCAAGGATCTGCAACGGAAATGTCCACACCATGGAGTTCCAGATTGGTTATTGGTACAAACTTTTTATAATGGTCTTTTATCTCAATGCGAATCCAATTTGAACTCTGCAGCAGGTGGTGCAATATTGAGAAAACCTATAGCTGAAGCACTGGAATTGATGGAAACTATTGCATCCAACAATGAAGAATCCTATGGGGAAAGAGATGGATCCAAGAGAGGTTTGCATTCAGTGGATAGTGTTACAATGCTTAATGCTAAGCTTGATTCTATTGTTACCATGTTGAACAAGGCTAATATTAATGCTATCTATAACCCCTCTAACCCTTCTATGAGTTGTGAGTGGTGTGCAGAATATCATGATAGTTCTGAGTGTCCACAGTTAGAACAGGCTCAATATGTTGCTAATACTGGAAGGCAACAAAACAATCCTTACCCCAACACTTACAATCAAGGGATGAGAAATCACCCTAATTCTTCTTGGTGGGGGGGGGTCAAGGTGCTTCTTCTAGTAGACCTATGGGTCAACCTGGATACCAGCAGCCCAAACAACAGTTTCAACAACCTCTGCAGCCGCAAGCACCACCACTTCAAGCATCAGCATTTGAAAAAAGATGATGCGCCAAGGGCTTATCATGGCTTAGAAGAACACATTGGAGCCAATGAAGATCATGGAGATGTCGTCGATGCTAGCTTGGAGGAGCATGGAGGTGGAAGCACTTGTGACCGGCCATTGCATGGAGAACCCCACGAAACATCGGCCACAAGACCGGCCACGCGACTTGGAGATGCCCGGACATCACCGGCCACGCAACATGGACATGCCCGGCCACAACCGGCCACATGACTCGGCCATGCCCGTCCACAACCGGCCACATGATCCTTTATCTATGCCGTTGGGTCCAATAACAAGGGCTCGGGCTAAAAGGTTTAAGGAAGCTTTGTTGGGCTTTATAAGATCTCATCTTGAAGGATTAAAGACCATTGAAGACTCATTGGGCCGATTTGAAGACCACACACCAAGGAATATTCCAAACGATTCCATGGTGTGTACCATGTCCATCGATGAGCATTAGGCTTAGTATTGTGTAATTCGGCCATTGGGGCCTTTATTCTATCTTAGATTAGTTATTTATTTAGTCTAGAAGACATTGGGTTGGGCCTTGTTTGACTAAGTCCAATCATTGCTTAATTAAGTTATGTATTTACTTTTCCTAGTAGGACAAGGAGTAGGCTATTTCCTTGTTCCTTCCTTTATGTTTATGCCGCCCCTTATAAGATTAGGAGATGGTTTGGAGTAGGTTATGCACCAACCCCTCCCCTATATAAGGGCTCTTCTATCTCTTGTAAACATAAGTTGAGTTGATTAATAAAGTTGAGGATTTTTTTCCCAAATTGATTATCTTAGCTTCTTTGTTCTAGTTTGAGCAAACTTAGGGTTCTTCAATCTTGTAGAGTCCTAGCAAACAATTAGGTTGTGATTGCTTAATTGTTTGTGAATCTTGTGATCTTAGGTGTTCAAGTGCAGGTCGACTTGGGGGTCTAAGGCCGACGAACGAAGGAAGATTTATCAAGTGAAGATTGTCGACATACTCATCTAGAAGTTTGGTGATTCAAGTTGATCTTAGGCGGGTCTCTAAGGTGGATTTGGACCGATTTACAACTAGATTCGTATCAATTGGTAATCAGAGCTTAGGTTTATCATCTTCAATCGGTAAATCTATTTTTTTACTCATCATTCATCACATCGATTTCACCCTTACACTCATCGCACCATCCTTCTTGAAAATTCAAAAAAATCAGCAACTTTGAAAATTCATAGCCGATTCATCTTACATCTTTTTGCTTTGAAATTTCAGATTTGAGTCCCTCATAACTAGTAGTTATATCGAAAAATATAAAAAAATAAAAAAAATTCGACCAGAAACTTGTGATTTTTGTTCTGGATTCGTTTGAGCTCGGAAAGCTGTGAAATTTGAGCTTTAGACTTATTTTGGTGTGATCTTTCTGGGAAAAATATTGAAAAAAATAAAAAAAAATCTGTGCTGTTATCGATTTTTTCCAGGAACTAGGGTTCTTAGTTTGGGAAATTTGGTGATTAGGGTTTTCTTGTGCAATTGATCTAATTAGTTGCAATAACTCTAATTGATTGTGAAATTGAGATCCTTGGATTGCTTTTGCTGTGAATTGTGATTTGATTGGAAGAATTTCAGGTTACAAACCCTATTGGAGACAAGTGGTACAAAATTGGAATTAAGTGGTACTAGGGTTTTCTAATCGACTTGATTATTTGAATTGAGTTTTGTGCAGCAACTTTGGAGAAGAAATTTCGACATAAGGAGCCTGCATTAAGTGGTTTGGTTTGGTTTAAGATCACTTTTCTTTTGATTCACAAATAATTTTGCTACTAATTGTTTGTTCCTCAAGTAGGTCACGAGAAGAAAGGAGTGCTCTAGGAGTTGCTCTTATTAGGCCTATTGAAACTAGAAAAAGGCATAATCTTGTGAGATCATTAAGAGAGTAGTGGACCGCCAATCCATAGGAATTGAGTGCAAATACGAGAGCACAAGTCGAAGGTATAATCACACACACACTTGTGAGGATTTTTACTACTAATCTTTGTTCTTTTTGTAGGTATTATGGAAGGAGAACAATATCAAGCCAACGTGGCTACTTTGTTGCAAACCCTAATGCAACGTTTGGACAATTTGGATACTAAATTTGATGCTATGGCCGAAGATGTTCAACAAGTAAAAGATGGCCAAAATCAACAAGCTCAACCACCTCAAAGAGCTAACGTCGCACGCAACAATGAAGAGGTTCATCCTCCACCATCGAGGCAAATTGCTAGAATCGATCCCATGGAGAGACTAAGGCAACAAGAACTTTGTGGGCAAGCTCACAATGAAAACATGCAGCCTAGGAGAGGAATTGAAAGAGACGAGGCTAAGGACAACATCAAATACAAAATCTCTAAATTCAATGGGAGAGGGTCTCCATCCGATTACTTGGAGTGGGAGTCGAAATTGGATATGTATTTTGATTACTATCCTCATGCCGATCCAAAGAAGGTGCAAATTGCTACTCTTGAATTCACGGAGAATGCTTTAAATTGGTGGAATCAATTGGTGCAAACAAGAAGAAGAAACTTGGAAAGGTCGATCAATACTTGGTTAGGTCTAAAGAGTTATATGAGGAAGAGGTTTGTTCCAAGCTTTTACACTAATGGTCTCTATCAAGAATTGCAAGCTTTGAGGCAAGGAACTAGGAGTGTTGATGAATACTATTCCGAGATGATGTTGTTAATGTCAAGGGCCGAGATTGATGAAGCTCCACAAGCTACTATAGCTAGATTTATGGCGGGGTTGAATAGAGAAATTCATGATATTGTGGAGATGCAACAACACTATGATGTTGAGGAATTGCTTCAACATGCTTTGAAGGCCGAAAGCCAAGTAAAGAGGAATAAGAAGAGCTTTACAACATCATCATCAATCTCATGGAAAACTCCAATCAAGAAGGATGATAAGTCGACTAAAGAGAAGGAGTTAGCGCAAAAGGGTACTACCCCTAAAACCGATTGTAAGTCTTCATCTAGTTCATCTTCAAAGAATCATGTCAAGTGTTTCAAGTGTCAAGGCTTTGGACACTATGCTAAAGATTGTGTTAACAAGAAAGTATTGTTCGTGAACGAACAAGGAGAAATCGAGAGTGAAGATGAAGAAATTACTCTAGGATCTAGTGGTGATGGAGATGATGAAGGAGATGTGCATGATGATAGTGATGATGGTGACGGTTTTGCACTTAAAAGTTTGGTTGCTAGGAGAACTTTGAGTGCTTATGTAAAGGACGATGTGAACAATCAAAGGGAGAACTTGTTTCATACTAGGATGTATGCGAGTGGGAAGCCTAGTAGTGTGATTATTGATGGTGGGAGTTGTACAAACATAGCTAGTGTTTATCTGGTGAAGGAGATGCAATTACCCACTACAAAACACCCTAAACCTTATAGTTTGGGTTGGATCAACGATAAGGAGGAAATTAGGGTTAACAAACAAGTTTTAGTTTCTCTTTGTTTGGGCAGGTACAAAGGAGATGTATTGTGCGATATCTTACCCATGCAAGCATGCCATGTACTACTTGGACGACCATGGCAATATGACAACAAGGTTCAACATGATGGTGAGACGAACCAATATACTCTCATGTGTTGCAAGAAGCCTTTTACTTTTATTCTGTTATCACCTCAAGAAACTTTAAAAGATCAATTGAAATTGAAAGAGGATTTTGCTAAGCTAGATTCGGAATTTAGGTTAAAAGAAAAGACTAATCATGCTAATGTAGATAAGAATTGCGATATAGTTAAGCATGTTAGTTCTAAGAAGATTAATAAGGAGTGTATGTTAGCAACTAAAAGTGAGATTAAAGAGGCTTTGAATGATAATTCAGTCTTGATCTTGCTTTTGCTTAAATATACACTTGTGAGCACTAACCACTTGGAAAGCGAGCTTCCAAGCAACATTGTTTCTCTTTTGAGTGATTATGTAGATGTGTTTCCTGAGGAGATTCCTAGTGGATTACCACCAATTAGGGGGATTGAACATCAACTTGACTTCATCCCTGGGGCGCAAATTCCAAATAAGCCAGCTTATAGGACAAATCCTGAAGAAACAAAGGAATTGGAGAAACAAGTTGGTGAGCTACTTCAAAAAGGGTTCGTGCGTGAGAGCCTTTCTCCATGTGCCGTTCCTGTGTTGCTTGTTCCTAAGAAAGATGGGACTTGGAGAATGTGTGTTGATTGTAGGGCAATAAACAACATCACGGTAAAGTATCGTCACCCTATTCCTAGATTAGATGATATGCTTGATGAATTGCATGGTGCTTGTCTCTTTTCTAAGATTGATCTTAAGAGTGGCTATCATCAAATTCGCATGAAAGAGGGTGATGAATGGAAAACTGCCTTTAAAACTAAATTAGGGTTGTATGAATGGTTAGTTATGCCTTTTGGATTGACTAATGCACCTAGTACATTCATGCGATTAATGAATCATGTTTTAAGAGCTTTTATTGGCAAGTTTGTTGTTGTTTATTTTGATGATATACTTGTGTATAGCCGAAACCTAGATGAGCATGTTAGGCATCTAAGATGTGTGTTAGATGTACTTAGGGTTGAGAAATTGTATGCTAACCTTAAGAAGTGCACCTTTTGCACAAACAAGCTTGTTTTTCTTGGTTTTGTGGTTTCATCGCAAGGTATAGAGGTTTATGAGGAAAAGATCAAAGCAATCAAAGATTGGCCAACACACACCAACGTTGGACAAGTGAGATCTTTTCATGGACTAGCCGGATTCTATAGGAGGTTTGTTAAGGACTTTAGCACCTTAGCCGCCCCTATTACAAGTGTTATGAAGAAGAATGCACCATTCAAGTGGGGAGATGAACAACAAGAAGCATTTGAGACGTTGAAGGAAAAACTAACTAATGCTCCTTTGCTTGTTTTACCTAACTTTAACAATACTTTTGAGATTGAATGTGATGCATCAGGGGTTGGAATTGGAGCTGTTTTGATGCAAGGTGGGAAGCCCGTCGCCTAC
>AWWV01012120.1:0-16644 GCA_001974805.1 Corchorus capsularis | reverse complement strand
GGATATAAGCAATGCATAGTTATCGACGAAGGTGGCATGATGATCATCACGGTGGTTGAAGTTGTTTTTGCTGTAGCAAGAGCAGCAGAGGTCACAGCCTTCGGCGGAGATGCCGGCGTTGAAGCATTTAAGACAAGTAAAGTAAACTCCGTTAAGAAAAGCTCCGCAGCCATCGCAAAACGCAAAGCGTTCGCTTTTGTACAAGTAAAACAACGTCTTGGCCTCGTCGAAATCAATGGTGCCATTGTCGTCCTTGTCTAGCGCTTTGAATGAGCGCTCGTATTTGGTTACTGACTTAAACCCTCACTGTTTAACCCACGCCATGAATTCTTCCACGTCGATTTTTTCATCTCCATTACTGTCCATTGATTTGAAAAACTCAGTTGCTTCATTCTTTTGGGACTGTGGCCAGTGTTCGTATAGTATGCCATTGCAGTCTCTCGCACTTCGTCCATGATTTTTTTTGGTATACTCTTCAAGAGTGTCGATCGGTGTATCCAATTTATTAGCTTAAGCCTCCATTAATGTACGATTAATAAGTTTATCAATGTGATGTAAACGCGGGTCAAGGTTAATAAAATAACTACTCGAGATGAAGAAAAATGAAAAGTCAACAGTCAATTATGACAATGATATCTGGCCAGAAAGCAAGAACATTAGCCCATGAACAAGATTATATATTGATGGGTCCAAAACGACAGAGTTTAGACAGATTAAACCCGACCCAACATTAAATTTTTTCTTTTTTTGAATAATTCAACATTAGAATTAGAAAAGCATAACTACCTCCCTCAAAGCCCAACCAATTAAGCCCTCAATATTGGGGCAAAAGTTACAGGTGCAACGAACTTATTTTTCCTCTTAGTAATGATCGATCATTGTCTAGTTCTTTGCATGCCTTTCTAATGGTTAAAAGCAATGCATAGTTATCAACGAAGGATGTATAATCATCATGACGGTGAAGGTAGAAGCTGTTGCGATAGCAAGAGCAGCAAAGGTCAAAGGAGCGATCAGCGTAGAAGAAGCATTCGATACAAGTGAAGTAAACTCCCTTTATAAAAGCTTTACAACCATCGCAAAACAAAAGCCGTCCGGTATTTGCTTAAGTAAATAAAGATTAAAAAGTCTTCGAATTCAAGGTTGCCATCTTCATCCTTGTCTAGCTCCTTGAAAAAGCCCTCGACGTCGTAGTCGAACCTAGATTTCTCCTTACTAACAACAACGCCCATGAACTCTCTCAAGTTGATTTTCCCATCTCCATCGCTATCCATCGATTTGAAACATTTAGTTGCTTCAGTCTTTTCATCTTGTGACAAGTTTGCGTGGTATGCCTTTGCAGCCTCTCGGATTTCGTTCATGTTCTTGGGTGGGCACTCAGATTGACAAAGTAAAAAGAGGAGGAACTTTTAGAATGAAAAATTAAATTACTTTATAATTTTCAAAAAATTACTATGTGAGATATTTATAGGACTTCTTATTCATAGGTTCATCTCCCTATTTAGATTGGATAGGTTCATCTCCCTATTTAGATTGGATGCATGAATCACATTAATGTAGAACACACTTTCCTAGATATATACTTATTGAATGGCTAATTAAGTATAGTATACATGCACTAACAATTACTCCAAATTAAATGTAGCACTCAATATAGTTTAGGAGTATTTTGGATATGCATTGTTCAAGTTTAATGTAGCACTCAATATAGTTTATCCAAATTATCTTTGCTTCTTCTTTTTTTCTTTTTCCTTTATAAAAACTATTATTTATAGGGTAATTATTTGATACACCGGCGGTGTAAATTTTGGACTCCACAAGCGGGTTGTGGAGTTGACACATGTCCATTTTTTCAATTAATTAAGTTTTAAATATTTCAATCTAGTCCCTAGAGGACACATGTCACCCTTCAAGACCCGCTTGTGTAGTCTGCTAAACTCCACTGACGGTGTATTGTATTGCCTTATTTATATACCAAAACCAAATTAAATGCGTACTAGCTATGATGCTATTGCCTATTTGTCTTCCACTATAAGCCTTCTCAAATTAAGATCTACTACAATTAAAAACTTCAAAAATGCCACAAGCCCACAACCCATCAGCAGTTAGAGTATCAATAAGTTGAATCAATCAGTTAAATCAAATGCTCAGATGCATTATTTAACATTAATTTTTTTCTTGATAATTCAACATTAATTAGAATTAGAAAATAACTCCCTCAAAATCCAATCCATTATGCCTGCCAGCACTCGTTACCAATCCATTATTTTTGCCTCTAATGATGGATTGTGTTGTAGTTTTGAACCATGTATATGCATTAGTACAAGAGGACTAATTTATCCATTTTTTATAAGTTCAAGGATGCATGTAATTAGCACTTTTGAAATTTCAAATAGTTAATTTGTTAATTTCTTACAAGTTTAGAGGCCAAAATGTACTCTATTACAAGAGATGTCACAAACAATTGAGATTTCCTTAAAAAAATAACTTAATTAATTGATATTTGGTCCTTGAAATTGTAATAAATTGACAAATTAACCCTTGAATTTCCAAAATTGTTGATTGCACACCTAAACTCGTATAAAAATGGATAAATTAGTCCTTTTGGATGAAATTTTGTTAAATTTTGTTAACAACTAGACAGAAATTGGGCGAAATTTATTGGTATCATACTAATTTCCATCCAAGAAGGGCTAATTTCGGTTCAATTGTCACAACATTTAACCAATTTTCCATCCAAAAGGACTAATTTGTTCATTTTTTACAAATTTAGACGTGCAATTGACAAAAAAAAAAGGTTTAAAGGCTAATTTGTTATTTTTTTTACAATTTCAAGAGTCAAAATTACAAGTGTTCATGGGCCGGGTTCGGGCCGGGCCCAAGCTTTGATTTATACCTATATGCCTTGTCCAAACCCGGTCCGACCCGACTAAATGGGCCTAAACTTATGTCAAAGCCCGTCCAATTAAATAAAACTTTGTCCAAGACTCGTCCAAGCCCACCCGTTTAGTAATTAAATATATATATATTATTTATTTATTTTGAACTTATTATTTATTATTTAAAATATATTTATTATTTATTTAATACTATATATATTTTTAGGAAAAATTTAATACTATATATTATATCTAAGATAGTAAAGCTTAATTAACATATATATATTTTATCAAAATAATTAATTTACACATTTAATGAATATTTTAACCAGTCAATTTAATTAAAAATAAATAAAATATTCTTATTAATTAACTATAAGGGTCGGGCTTGGGCTGGGCTTTTATGACTAAGACCAAGCCCGGCCCATTTTGTAAGCAGGCCTTAAAATTTTGTCGAAACCCGTCCAACGGGCTTTAAATTTTTGTCCAAGTCCTCCCAAATATCGGGCGGGCTTACGGGCTTGGACGAGTAGCCCAGCCCTTGAACAGGTCTAATCAAAATGTCTATTAAGCCTAATAAAATATGAACAAACAAAATGAGACAAAAGAAATAATAATAACAAGTGGATTGGCCCGCATTGACGTGTGGGACGTTTAGAAATCTACTTTTTTGAACAATTTTCTATTCGAATTAAATTGTTTGATACGTAGGAAATTTCGAAAGTACTATGATTTTAAATGTGTTGCATCTTTGAAAGGCTATAGATTATTAATATTGAGCATATGCCCTAAAGTTAACAATAAATAGTAAATATTAGTTTGTACATGGACAGGTGCAATAGCTTCAAATTTTGTTTCCTCCTCTAAAATGTGTAGCACTTAAACAAAAACTAAGTTTACTTTCTTTTTCATATGGACATGAAAGACTGGAAGAGATGTTACAATTCTAGATAATTAAGGGGGATAGGATTTATTATAACATTTATGTGAAAGGAATGGATAATTACAAAAAAGGGCTAAATGGCAAGAACTGGCTAGAAACTAACCTAGGGTCTTCTTAGTAATTTGGCAAGTAAGAAAAGACAAAAAATGACAAAAAAAAGTTCAAATATGAGGATCCTCAAAAAGGGCCTTTGGTAAATTCTTGTATCTTTCAAATAACATTTACTCACACTGTCTGTCACATATTAAGTCTTTTTTTGGTCAACCAACAACAAACTTTGACCATTGCATATAAAAAGAATATAAAGTAAAATTAAACTTTAAAAATAACACTTATAAACTTTGAATCACAAACTTTTCAACACATATTTTTTTAAAATTAAATTTTACATATTTTTTTTATAAATAATTGGTCAAAATTTGGTATTTGTTGACCAAAAAAAAACTTATATTATGGGACAGAGAGAGTAGTATATATAATAAATAGCAATTGACACATACATTGAAGTAAGTAAAGAGTAAAAGAGACATTTTCATTACAAAAGTTTATGTATTTATTGATTTGATAATCATGATTATACAAAATGTGACTAAAGGAATACAAATTATAAATAGCAGAGTAAAAGAGACATTTAGGTTACAAAAGTATATGTACAAATACTTTTATTGATTTGACAAAGGATTATGTATATACCCTCCAAAACACGACCTCGAACTTCATCCATGTAAAAAGTACAAAGGTAATTACATGTATCTGACGAAAAAAGATATAAAACTATATACAAGATAGGCATATGCATTCGGAAATATTAAAATAACTCTTGATCATCTCTAGAAAATGTTAATCCTCCATCAATTCCAAGAGTTGAGAGAGTGGAGTTTAAAAGAGAAGTTGAAGATCTAAGGGCTCTAAACCCATTACAGTGGCACCTAGTGGGTGAGGAAGCCATTGAATAATTAACTGAATTGCTAAATACTGTCCTATTCTTACTTTTCACTGCCCCACTTTTTACACTTTTGTCCTTTGTTCATATTTTTTCAATTTTCTAACTCCAAATCTTTTAAAACATTCAAACTAAAATCTTTACTGATATGATAATTTTTATGAAATATATGTTGTTATTTTGTAGATTTCAGTTGTAGATCTATAATTATGTAAAAAAAAAATTTGTGAAAATTGCTCATGCCGTCCCAGGAGGATGGCTTCCAATGGTTAGTGCCACCCCAGTGGGGCGGCTTTGCCATGGCTGTGCCGCCCCACTAGGGCGACAAGGCTATTTTCTTTTAAATAATAATTAGCTATTTTAAAAAAAAATAATTAGCTCTTTTTTAAAAAAAAAAAAAGGGTTTATGGTCAGTGCTGCCCCAGGGTGGCGGCATGAGCAATTTTCACAATTTTTTTTTTTACATAAACAAAGGGCAAAAGTGTAAAAAGTGAAGCGGTGAATAGCAAAAATAGGACGGTATTTAGCAACCCCCAATAATTAATCAGAGAAGGCATTCGATATGGCTTCGGCAAGTTGAAAAAAACTGAACGCCGCATTCGAACTTGCTGCCACAAACTCCATTGTTTCCTGAACATAAAAGAATATTTGATCCATCATCAATATCATTTTTAGGCATTAATTAAACTAAAACGCGCGCGGTCATGAAAGAGATTATAATATATTCTCTTGATTTTACTTTAATTAAGGGTTCTAAACCCTTAAAAAGTTATGGTTAATTTTTTTTAAAAGCAAAAATAAAGGGATTTTATTAAAACATGAAAACTAAGAGTCAAACAAAGAACACCACCTATCAAAATCAAATCAAAATACAAATCCAAACATGAAATACACAAACGCAAAACACACAAAAAGTTACTCGCTCCGTTCCTAATTAGATGTCCAATATTTTTAGAAGAAATTCTTGTCTCTTTTTACATGTCCACTCTTAACCACTTAAACTATATTTTACTTATATAACCCTAATTTTTTTTGACAGTCTTATATAACCCTAATTAGTACACCACTATCTCCATTCACATTTAATGCATACCGGAGGAAGAGATAAAGGGTAAAAATGGGAAAATATAATAAATATATGTCAAGAAGTTAGTGAAATATAACTACTTTTTCTTACTTAATCTGATTCCGTTAAAAAAGACATCAAATTACGGACGAGGATGAGGGAGTATCGTTAATTACCGCAGTCTTTCTTGCCCATCTATGATCTCCACTTGTCTGGTTCCTGGGGGGTGGCTCCTTGGGGGTTCTGATGCCGAAGCTGATCTATGCTTCTGCCTCCATATTGCTAAAAGCAAGGCGTGGCTATCGACGAAAGTGGCATCATAATGATGGTGTTTGAAGTTGTTGTTGCGGTAGCAAGAGCAGCAGACGTCACTTGAGGCAATGCCAGAGTTGAAGCACTCAAGACAAGTAAAGAAAACTCCCTTGAGAAAAGCTCCGCATCCACCGCAAAACTCCATTATCCGACCGCTTTCCATCAAGTAAAAGAAGGTCAGGAACTCACCGTAATCCAAGCTGCCATTTTTGTCCTTGTCAAGCGCTTTGAATAAGCTGATGAAGCTATCGTCCCTCATTGACGTTATTAACCCTCTCTGTTTAACCCAACCCATGAACTCGTTCACGTCGATTTCCCCATCTCCATCGATGTCCAAAGATTCGAAATACTCAATTGCTTCATCCTTCCTTGATTGTGGCAAGTGTGCGTAGTACGCCATAGCAGTCTCTCGTAATTCATCCATATTCATTCAACAAAAGCAAAACAATTGAACAAATTAAGCTTTTCTCTTATGGCTAATTAAGTACCAGTCTCTCTTGTGCATGTATATATATAGACACAGACATGTTGTTTTCAATATTTTGATCCTCATCAAGTTGTTTTGTCAACTATATTTGCAAGTTGTTTTGCAACAATGGGCTCAAAATTGGGGTGCTTGATTTTGCTTTGGAATAATGAAACGATTTGAGTGAAATAAGCACTGAAATCATTGACAATGCCTTGCATATATAGAACCGGCAACAAGAAAGCAGCCTTCGAATTTGATGATGTGAAGGGAGTAACACGCAATAATAATCTCTTACGTACAGTTAATTCCTTGTCTACTTAATTGATATGGATAAAAATCCTCTGCCCCATTTTTTGTCCCCCATTGTCCCTCATCCACCAAATAATGACACGTGTCCCTTTTTTAATTTCTAATGTTATTCCTTGTTTGCCTAGTTAAATTAATTTTATATTTTCATTCTAAAACCCTATGGGGAATGTATTAAAATTTAGGACTAACCCTTATATTTGGTTATTTATTTTTAATTTGAGGCTAAACCTGGTGATTAAGTGGGATTTTCATATTATTTTCTTTTATTAATGTTATTTGATAAAACTTGAAACAAATAAGTTATAATACAAGGGACACGTGTCATGATTTGGTGGATGGGGGACAAGGGGGGACAGAAAATGGGATGAGAGGATTTCTATCCAAACTTTAGCCCATTGTATTTATTGCAAATTGGCTTGCATATATATATATAGTAGTAATAATTAATTATAGTTGACAAAACGTACTTGAGGAACAAAAAAAATTTAAGAACAATAACATCCCTAAAGTTTGGGTATAGTGTTGCTTTTGCTGGAATGAAACTTTGGTTGACCGTGCCTTGCGTATAATATAATAATAAGAATAAAAGAACTAGTCTAACGATCCCAAAGGAACAAATGGTAGAAACTTGCTTTTGATGACAAGATTAATGTTAAGTTTAGATTTATTAAACAAGACAAGATCAATTAATCTTACATTATGCAGCAAGTAATTAACATAAGCATCATCAATTAACATATGCAACTTGTTACCTATACCAATGGGTTTAGTATTTTAAACACAATGGATGCTGCAAAAACATAGACAGACCTATATGTTACTTGTTTGCTGCGGTATTTTTCCTCATACATTAAATTTGACTAAGAAAATTTTCCCTCCTTAATATTTGCTTTGTGCCAACCGCACCTAGTAAGCAAATTCTACTATCAATCATAAGAGAAAAAGCAAAAATCTACGGTCAACGATACCCAGTGGCATCTAGAAAGCCCATTAATAAAATTCTATTGCTGGGCCCAAAACGACAAAGTTTAACAGAGTAAACCCAACCCAACCCAATCCCAACATTACATATCTATATCTTCCCCCTAAAACCCAACCCATTAAAGCCCATCGGCCCCACTCGATTTAATTAGAAATTAATTCAGAAAAAATATGAAAAACGATATTTAAAAGCGTGAAAAATACTCCAATCTTTTTGGAGTTTAATTATATATTTTATGAATATTTTTGCAAAAAAATTGAGGAAAAATCTTTCGGATCATTTTTACCATCATGATTTTTTCTGAAAACGCGTTCCGGGGCCCCGGCTCAGTTTTGTATGATTTTTGGCACCATAACTCTTTGAAATATCTATATTATCTAATCAAATATCAGGCATATTGAATTTAAGGATTTTTTTATGAGCATTTAAATCTTGTTTCGATTTAATTAGAAATTAATTTTAAAAATATGAAACAAAATTTTGATTTAATTTATTCTCAAATTTCTAAAAATTTAGAGAAATTTAATTTTTTTCAATATTAACATTGACATTTATATTGCACAATATATAACTTAAAATATGTTTCAATAAAAACTTCAACCCCACGTGTGGAACATGTGGCAAATTACTAGTATATAAAAAGGGATATGTTTATGTAGCAAAAAAAAAAGGGATATGTTGCCTTCTTTTAATTTATTTTTGGATCTTATGTAGCAAAAAGAATATATTAAAAACTAGACTTAGTTTGGTATTGAGGTTGCAATTTGAAATAGTTTGGTTTGAAAAAAGTGCTTTTGAGAAGTGCTTTTTTAAATGCGGTAAAAAAATGTAAATAATGTTTGGTATTGTCGTGAAAAAATGGTTAAAAATGTCTAAAAATGATATGTTAGTTAAAAAGGAAAGAGAAAAATAATTAGTGGATTTTAGTCATTTAATGTCCAAAATCACTTTTGAAACGTAAAAGCATCTAAGAATTAGTTTTTCGGGTTGACTTGACTTTTGTATTCAAAATCAGTTTTCGACACAACCAGGATTTATTTGGTATTGCGTTTGGGTTCAAAAACTAGTTTTTTTTTTATCTTCCAAACGCAATGTCAAACCTAGCCTAGCTAAAATTTGATATTTTGACTTATCAAAAATTTTCAGTCAATTGCTTCTGTGAATGAATTTATCATGTTGAGTAACGGAAAGGAACCGTAGAATTTAAATTAAATATTGTACGAAATTACTTTTTTTATACTAAACTTTTGGGAGTAAAATTTATTTGTATGAGGCATAATTAAAGGATCGAAGATGCGAATTACATATTTGTACATTTAAAAGTTTATGTAGAGGACTAGCGGTTGCTGCAAAGCATACGTACAAGTAGAAGTAATTAAAGAGAAGATTGCATTATAATTAGACCGACGGATACAAAACAAACCAAATATATATGGAACAAAAAAAACTCACATATAGTAACTAGGAGAATTAAGAACTTGAGACCTGAAGATTTAGAAGCACAATACCAACCAGCAAGCTGTTTAGCAAAAACTCACATGCAAGTAATTAAAAGTAATTAAGAGATACATATATTTGGAAAATAGTATATGGAAGCCACTGAATTAATTTATAAGCCGCATGATCTGGAGGAGGCTGCCGACAGGTGACTACCGCCAACATAGAAAAAACTACTGCTGCTTGAACCTGCTGTTGCGAAGTAATCCATTTGATTCTGAACATAAAAGAATTCACAGTCCAATATCGTTAGACCTTTCTTTAATTATTCAATTATTCCTTAATTACCATGTTTTTTAAAGCAAAACAATAGTTAAAAAAATTAAATTATTAATTACGTACCCAGGATGATATGGCTTATTCTGCCTCCATATCGACATAAGCAAAGCGTAGCTATCGACGAAGGAGGCATGATCGGCAGGGTGGTTGAAGTTGTTACCGCCGTAGCAGCAGCAAGAGTAAAAAATTAGTAGCAGAAGCCACTTAATTAGTAGCAGCAGCAAGAGTAAAAAATTGCACACATATCCTTTTCCTTCATGATAAATGACCGACTAATCTCAATTTTGAACTTAAAAAAAAAAAAGTAAAAAGGACGATTATAAATTTATAACTTGAAAAGCAAATCCTGTTTATTTTCCTCTAATGGTGGATAATTTTGTTGTTCTTCTCCATCATCCTTATGCATCTAATTACAAATGCATAGTTATCAACGAAGGTTGTATGATCATCATTGTGAAGGAAGAAGCTGTTGCGATAGCAAGAGCAGCAGAGGTCAAAGGAATTATCAGCGTCGTAGAAGCAATCGACACAAGTGAAGTAAATTCCTTTTATAAAAGCTTCACAACCACCGCAAATCAAAAACCGGCCGGTTTTGTACAAGTAAAATAAGGTCAAGACGTCTTCGAATTCAAGGGTGCCATCTTCATCCTTGTCTAGCTCCTTGAATAAGCTCTCGAAGTCGTACCTTAGAGTTGGCCCAGATTTTTTCTTATTAACAAAATCAATGAACTCTTTCAAGTTGATTTTCCCATCTCCATCGCTATCCATCGATTTCAAAATTTTGGTTGCTTCAGTCTTTTCATTTTGTGGCAAGTTTGCGTGGTATGCCTCGGCAGCCTCTCGTATTTCCTTCATGTTTATTATGTGTTGAAATATAATGGGCACTCACTTAGCTTGACAAAGTGAAAAGAGAAGAGGAACTTAATTTAGAATATTGAAATGACTTCATTTTCCAAAATTTACTATGTGAGGTATTTATAGGATTTCTTAATTTTTTTTTTTTTGGGTACATAAGATGCCGACTAAGTCAGCTAAGTTCTACGAATGGCAAAACCCAGTGCATCGTGTTCCAGCAGTGGACGAATCTCTGTAGGCGGCTCCAACAAAATTTGACAACCATGAGGAATATCTTGACCCATATTGGTCAAAAAATCTGCACAACGATTACCTTCACGAAAAACATGTATAATCTCTCGAACCCAAGCACCTTGCGTCAGGGCTATAGCTTCCTGAACCAGGATGGAATTGTGATGGGTAATATCAATGCCCTGTTTCAAGAAATTAACCACGACACACGCATCCAATTGCACAATGACATTGGATAAACCTAGGGACTTAGCAAGCTTCAAACCCTCTCGAATGCCCCATAACTCCGCCGAGAGGCTATCTGTCACCCTTATCTTCACTGTAAAACCCTGTATCCAAGAGCCATGATCATCCCGAATTAGAACACCTGCTGAAGCCAAGCCCGTGTCATGTTTCACCGCACCATCTG
This sequence comes from Corchorus capsularis, assembly GCA_001974805.1. Lineage (NCBI taxonomy): Eukaryota > Viridiplantae > Streptophyta > Magnoliopsida > Malvales > Malvaceae > Corchorus > Corchorus capsularis. The sequence continues at coordinate 5,473 of AWWV01012120.1, read as the reverse complement.
TATTAAGTACAAAACAACCCGGTGGTGGCTTAGACCAACACACCCAACTAGTTGGACGGAGACAAGGAATCACATGTTGTATATAAGCCGCTGCAATGTCCTTAGAGAGTTTCATCACACGGTGCCAAAACACTACCAGGCAGCCTCCATGATATTATGAAAAACCAGCAAATTTCTAACGCTTCCATATGCACCAAAGAGTCACAAGAAACTGGACACCCCAAGTCATCATGTTGAGCAGTTTAGAGCTAGAACAATTAGTCTTTAACCAATCTTGAAGAGGTTGATTAAAGAAATTCAGTAGGACGATCCTGCAAGAGAAAAAACAACAACTCCAAACATCCTTTGAGGCAGCACAATCTCTGAATAAGTGAAGGGCCGACTCATCTTCCAAAAGACAACAAGGGCACAAGGTACTCACTCCAGTTTGTCTCCTAGCTCTATTAACATTTGTGCTAAGTTTATCCTAATGCAACAACCATAGAAAGAAACGCATACGTTCTGTATCTTGGCATTTCCAAATCCAATTAACATCCGAGAGTCGTTGAGTATGGATATGATCCCGTTGCAGCAACCAAAAGCAGACTTTGCCGAAAAGGACCCGAACTTTCACCACTCCAACTCAAAGTATCCATCCGATCCTCAACAAAGGGAATGGGAATAGCTAAAATTTTTTGGAGACAAGTTTGTGGTAAAACATGCTGTATAGAAGACAAATCCCATTGTTTCGTTGCGGAAATAATCCGATCCACAGTCCAAAGCTCCATGTCCGATATATCACCTGTAACCAAACCCTCAAGCGGGCCTTCTCCGACCCACCAATCTTGCCAGAGCCGAACCCTAGTACCATTTCCTATTAACCAGCGCTGCCCTTGTAAAAGAAGAGGTCTGCATTTCAGTAACCCTCGCCAAGTGGAGGAGGAACAAGCTCGGATTGCTACCGAATGAAAAGAAGAAGAGCCAATATACTTGCTCCGAAGAACATCACAGGCCAAGGATTGTTTTTGCGTGACCAAAGCCCAACCCAACTTAGCTAACAAAGCTAAATTAGCTTCCTTGGTCTGTCGGATACCTAAACCACCAAACTGTCTCGGCAAACACACCCTTTCCCAGTGCACAAGATGATTATAAGAAAAAGACTCGTTACCACCCCAAAGGAAATTACGTGCTAATCGATCTAATTGGGAGCAAATGGAGGCCGGCAAAAGAGTAGTCTGCATAGTATACACCGGCATAGCATTCATAACAGATTGGACAAGCACTCGTCGGCCTGCCCTCGACAAAACGTTTCTCTTCCAGCTAGTCAATCGATTGCGAACTTTGTCAACAAGTCGCATATAATGTTCACGAGAGGCACACTTATGAATAATAGGCACTCCCAAGTACACTCCCAGATCCTCAGTCAAAGGAATTCCACATAAAGTACTAAGCAAATTCATAGTTTGCCGTTGAACATTTGGTGAGACAAACAGCTTTGACTTTAACAAATTCATTCCCAGCCCCGAAGCATTAGAGAATGAAGTCAAAGTCTCCATGATAACCTCTATCTGCTTTTGAGAAGCCTGAGCAAAAAGCATTAGATCATCAGCAAAGAATAAGTGAGAAAGAGCTGGACCATTTCGAGACGCCTTAATAGGTTTCCAGAGCTTTATATGCACCTTGTCCTGGATCAAATGTGACAACTTTTCCATACATAAGATAAATAGATATGGGGAAAGCGGATCACCCTGCCGAAGGCCTCTCTTAGCCGAAAAGAAAGGCTGAGCCTCCCCATTCCAAATAATTGAGAACTGATTAGAGGAAACACAAAACATGATTAGTGTAATTAACTGAGAAGGAAAATTGAAATCGAGCAGTACCTCTCGTAAAAATTCCCAACTAACACTATCATAAGCCTTATGTAAATCGACCTTCAAAATCAGACCACCACCACCCGAATGACCTTTCCTCTTCATCAAAGAATGAACCATTTCTTGAGTGATCACAATATTATCACTAGTCCCACGACCAGGCAGAAAACTACTTTGAAAAGGGCCAATCAACTTCTGGAGTAAAGGCCGGATACGATTCACCAAAGCTTTCGATAAGATTTTATACACACAATTAAGTAGTGTAATGGGCCGAAAATCAGCCATGGAGGAAGGAACTTTAGTTTTAGGAATCAATGTGACATGGGTTTTAGCAATATCAACCGGAAAAGATCCCTCTAAAAGTGCCTGATTCATGAAGGAAAGAACCTTAGTATTAATAACATCCCAAGCTCGTTGAAAAAACAAAGGCTAAATACCATCAGGACCCGGTGCTTTCAACCCCTGCATAGAGAAAAGCGATGCTCGAGCCTTCTCAAGGTTGAAAGGTACACACAAAGCTTCTTGTTCAGCAAGATTAATCAAAGGTTGCCATCGAAACAATGGCTCACTCAAAGGTTGCACATCTTTGTCAGCAAACAAAGCCCTATAAAAGTCTACGGCATGCTGCTTCAAAGTAACCGAATCATCTACCCAAGCACCATCAATCTTTAACCTCATCACCTTATCTCTATTACGTCGAACTAAGGTGGAGAGGTGGTAAAAACGGGTGTTTCTATCACCGTCTTTGATCCACTGCGAGCGAGATTTTTTGATACCACAAGAGCTCTTCTTGGTAAAGAGTCCGTTGTAAATCCCTAGTTAAATCTTTTTCCAACTGTTGAAGGAAAACAGAAAAACCATAAGCCTCCGAATTTTGAATACCAGCCAATCTAGCCACCAGAATTCTTTTCCGCTTAAATATACTCCCAAAGACCTCGGCATTCCAGGACTTGAGTTTTTCTTTGGAAGATAAAATGGATCCTAATACATCATCCCCAGCAGCCCAGGCCTCCCGGAAAACATTATCAAAGTCACCATGAGTAAGCCATGCCGCTTGGAAGCGGAGAGGCCGACTCTCACACGGCGGCGGAATCATCATATCAGTATTCAACAAGATGGGATGGTGATCTGAATAAAAACAAGGAAGATTAACAACTTTCCCTCCCTCAAATTGTTCAAGAGCCAAAGCGTTAGCTAAAACCCGATCTAATCTCCCCCTCAAGATAACTCGACCCTGAACTGATCGCTTCCAAGTGAACTTACAACCCGACGCTCCTAATCTTTCCCACCTTTCAACGAATTTACGGGCAGCATGGTTCCTGAAAACAGCACCTCCCCACTTCTCATTAATATAGGCTATATCATTGAAATCTCCCATGACAAACCACGATAAATTCATGGTCAGAGAACGAGTGTGAATTTCCTCCCAAAACTCGTCCTTTAACTGACAATGAGGTTGGACATACACACCCGAAAGACACCAAGTACGTTGTAATTCTGTAACTTGAACATGCACTGCTTGATTTGTGAATCCAGGACTTGGATAGCAATCGGGTTTCTCCAAAAAAGAACAATCCCGCCAGCCAAACCCGAAGAAGGAACCAAACAATGAGAATCAAACCCAAAACGCCTCCCAAGATCAACCACAACTTGTGAACTATTACATTTAATTTCCATCAAAATGAAAATATCATGCCTATAAAGGCGAACTAGCTCTCTGCAATTGCGGTGGCATTTTTTTTTTTTTAGGATACCACGACAATTCCATGAAAGTACTATCATTGTAAAACTGCTTTCGATTGGAGTGCTTGCCGAGCAAGCTCATCATCCTGAGTAGCCTGTAATGCTGCTTCAGCGTCCACTGTTTCATTAACAAGAGAAAGGTTCATATCCTCCTTCATGACAGTATCCGGCGGTTTAGGCTCAGGTTGAGAATTTAAATTGAGAAGAACCTGCTCCGGGTTATCTAGTCTGTTACCCAACGCCACTTCCTCCTGCGATGGTTCACTAATAAAAGAAGTATACTTCGGATTAGTCACCAGTCCATAAGGAATTTTGTTCTTGGGCAACCATGCAGCAATCTCCTTCGAAGATTGAGATTGGGTTGGCTGACAAATAGGTCCAAGCTTAGTATGTGAAGGGTGAGAGTAAGGTTTTAATCTATCAGAGGACTTATTCTTAGTCCGGGTCCTGGTAATTTTAGGCCGAAACTGACTATTCGAACCCGTAGTCTGGCTAGAAGAGCCCAAAACTTTAGAAGCATTATTTCCAGCAACATTGAAAGCAGAGTCATAGGCAGGCTGAGTTTCAGGCACAAATTGCGGAGAATCATCAACAATAATTGCTTTAGCTTTTCTAGCCTTCTCTTTAAGTTCCCTAAACGACATTCTTGCAGGATCACCGCTCACCCCCTTAGTCCAAGCATTTATCACCTCCTCATTCACCGGGATATCCTCTTCCAGATTCTCAATCGAATCTAAGGCCACAAAACGGTTATTTGAAGCAAAATCTCGTCCATTATGCGGAAACTTTCCTTTTTGATTTGGACCTTTGCGAGACTTGCGCTGCACAAGCATCCAAGGCCCATAATTTAGATCTCCTCAAAAAGAAAATAACTCCCTCAAAACCCAATCCATTAAGATTGTTAACACTCATTACCAATCCATTATTTTTGCCTCTAATGATGGGATTGTGTTGCAGTTCTAACAAAGTTGATCGGCCCGCGCTGGTGTTACGGGCGTTCGTTTTTTAGAATCGTTATTTATCACCATGCATATATTAAAAGATTTTCGTCGTAAATTTAAAATGGAGAGAGTGTTTTGACGTGTTTATTGAGATTATTCTATTTCCTTTTTTAAGGTACAGATTTTTCAAAAAATAATCAATGGGAAAAAAAAACAAAGTCAATAAATGCAGAACTTGTGAAATTGAAAAATGGGAGGGTGCAATTAACTAAATCTGGTTCAAGAAATCTGTAAGTACCAAAAGGTAAGGGGAAAGAAGGAAATAAAGGAATATGACATGCGACCTTTTAAGTCATTTATCAATTGAGAAATGACCAAAATGTTTAGTTATTTAATCCCCTTAAGAATCAAAAGTTAGGATATTTAAGTAATCTGTCAAGTAGGTAAAGACGAAAAAAATTAGTTATCTATCTCATCATCAATCCTTGATGGGATCTTTTATTAATTCCACTACTCTATTCAAGTCCATTAAGAAATGACCAAAAAGATTACTTATTTAATCCCCTAAAGAATCAAAGTTAGGACATTTAAGTAATCTGTCAAATAGGAAAAGACGAAAAAAATAAGTTTTCTAACTCCAAAAGCAAGCCTTGGTAGGGATCTTTTAGTAATTCCACTACTCTATAAAAGTCAATTGAGAAATGACCAAAAAGTCTAGTTATTTAATCACCTCAAGAATCAAAAGTTAGGGCATTTAATTAATCGGCCAAGTGGGAAAAGACGAAAAAAATTAGTTCTCTCGCTCCTCATTAATCCGGGGTAGGGATCTTTTAGCAATTTTCATATGTTTATTCAAATAATATGTAGTAGTATATATTGGGTGACTACTCCAAAATTGGCAAATTATTATTTTGGTCCATAAACTTGTAATAAATTGAC
>AWWV01012119.1:0-18556 GCA_001974805.1 Corchorus capsularis | reverse complement strand
AAAAGAGCTAATTTGTTCATTTTTTTTTCAAGTTTAGGCATGCAATTAACAAATTTTAAAGTTTAAAGGCTAATTTGTTAATTTTTTTACAATTTCAATGACCAAAATGTCTATTAAGCCTAATAAAATATGAACAAACAAAATGGGACGGAAGAAATAGTAATTATAAATAGCAATGGCAAAAATATCACTTTGCACCCTTAAATTTGTACGGACTGCCACTTTGCACCCAACTATTTTATTTTGATCAAAACGCACCCTAAAGTTTTATTTTTGTGGCACTTTGCACCCTCTGTCCGGTAGGACAAAACGGATCGGTCACGGCATCCGACGTGGCATGCCACGTGTCATTTTTGGTACATGTGGCATGCCACGTGTCATTTTTGGTACAAGTGGCGTGCCCCATATCACTTTTTGATACACGTGGCATGCCACATCGGACACCGTGATAGAGTCGTTTGTCCTACCATGACGGAGGGTGCAAAGTGGCACAAAAATAAAACTCTAGGAACTAGGGTGCTTTTCGGTCAAAATAAAAAAATTGGGTACAAAATGACAGTCCATATAAATTTAAGGATGCAAAGTAGCATTTATGTAAAATAGCAATAGACACATACATTGAAGTAAAGAGTAAAAGAGTCCGTCGAAAAAGTAAAGAGTAAAAGAGACATTTTCGTTACAGAAGTTTATGTACAAATACTTTTATTGATTTGATAATCACGATAATACAAAACGGGACTGAAGGACTGGTAATTACAAATAGCAATTGACACAGACATTGAAGTAAAGGGTAAAAGAGACATTTCATCATTACAAAAGTATTATGTACAAATACTTTTATATTGATTTGATAAAGCATTATGTATACCCCTCCAAAACACGACCTCGACTTTGACAACACAGTGGACTTTTAAACCTCGCACACGCACAAGCACTCAATTTGATTACTTCTTTAACTTATTTATATATATATATAAGCAATCGTAGGACAAGTGACTGAAAGGAATCACTGAATTAATTAGATGAGAAGGCTGTATTCCACGCCATATCAGCAAATTGATAAAAGTTGTACAGAGCCGAACCAGCTGATGCAACCTCCATCTGAAAAAATAATAATAATAATGGTTAGAAACTTTTTATAATTAAACAAAAGAATTTATTTGAGTTCTTTTTTACCAATTCTCCCGTGTCCCGTAACTGTCGTGAATTCTGACGGATTCAAAGTCGATCCTACTCCATACAGCAGAGTTTAAATACTAGTATCACACACACACAAAAAAAAAGGGTTAATTAATATTACCGCCATTGTGAATGGCTTCTTGAGCGGAGGTTTACTTTGGGATGGCGTACTTGACGTCTGCCGCCATTTTGATTGAAGCAACACATAGTTATCGACGAAGTAATCATGATTGTGGTTGAAGTTGTTGTTGCCGTAGCAAGAGCAGCAGAGATCAAAGGAATTGCGTTTAGCTGGGCCAGAGTTGAAGCAAGTAAGACATGTGAAGTAAACTCCCTTGAGAAACGCCCCACATCCGTCGCAATAGTAAATTCGTCCACTCTCGATCAAGTAAAACAGCGTCATGACCTCATAGAAATCTAGGGTACCATTTCCGTCCCTGTCTAGCTCTTTGAAGAAGCCGAGATTGTTTATCTCCGTCTTCCCCAGCCGATTAAGCCCAGCCGTGTACTCCAGGACGCTTATTTTCCCATCTCCATTAGTGTCCATTGATTTGAAAAACTTAATTGCTTGTTCCTTCTTTGATTGTGGCAACTTGGCATAGTATGCCAAAGCAGTCTCTTGGATTTCATCCATCATTCAACCAACTATATTTAACTTCTCCTTATGGCTAAAACCAGTCTCTATTGTGCATATATATACACACACTCCATGTCTACTTAATTATATATACATGATGTTGTTCTTAAATTTTTTGATCCTCAAGTTATATATACGTTGTTTCGTCAACTAATTACTTATATATATATTTGCAAGCTAATTTGCAATAATTACAATGGGCTAATTTGAAGTGATCTGGTAGTGTTGCTTTTGCTGGAACGAAACTTTGAGTGATCGAATAATTAGCACTGAAATCATTAACCATGCCTTGCATATATATATATATATACAAATGAACAAATGGTAGAAACTAGCTTCTGAAGACAAGATTAATGTTATAAGTACTTTAGATTATTTTTCTTACATTAATTAATTAATTAAGTATTATAACATGGGAAAAACAAGATTAATTTATCTTATATATTATGCAGCAAGTAGTAATTAACATAAGCATCATCAATATCATCACTTAATGCATTATATGCAACTTGTTACCGATGCCAATGGGTTTAGTATTTAAAACACAATGGAAACTTTGAAGATTAACATTAAAACATATGTGCTGCAAAAACATAGACAGACTGCAAGGGGCAAACTTGGCCGGTATTAATCTTTCCTCATACAACAAATTCAACTCATACCAAGCAATTGCAATTAGGCCTAACAAAATTTTTCCTCCTTGATTTGCTTTGTGCCAATTCGCACCTAGTAAGCAAAAGTCTACGGTCAACGATATCAATGACATCCAGAAAGAAAAAGGGCATAGCTTAATTAATTTGTTTGTTTTGCTTGAATTTTGCTTGGAATGAAACGATTTAGAGTGAAATAAGCACTGAAATCATTGACAATGCCTTGCATATATATTATTGCAGAACCAGAGCAACCTAAGAATTCCATGATGTGAAGGGAGTAACACACAATAATAATCTCTTACGTACAGTTAATTCCTTGTCTACTTAATTATGAACATGTTGTCAGGGGCGGACCGTAGGCATGCCTTGGTTGGGCCAAGGCCCCCAAAATTGTAAAATTTCCTTTAGATATACTCAGATTTTATATATATTCACATTGAAATTCTTGATTTTATTTAAATTGGCCCCCCCTAAAATGATTTTATTCAAATTAGCCCTCCAATATCCTTTGTCAAGATCCGTCCCTGCATGTTGTTGCTCTTAATTTTTTTTTTTCCTCAAGTACGTTTTGTCAACTATAATTAATTACTACTATATATATATATATATATATATATATATATGCAAGTCTAATTTCTAATAAATACAATGGGCTAAAGTTTGGGTAGTGCATGCTTTTTCTGGAATGAAACTTTTGGTTGACCATGCCTTGCGTATAACGATCCCAAAGGAACTAATGGTAGAAACGTGCTTTTGATGACAAGATTTAAGGCTAAATATCCAATTTGAGCCTAAACGTTTTAGGAGTTGCTCAATTTCAGTCTAAAGCTTTAAAGTGAACCAAATTAGGGCTAAATGTTTTCAAAACCCACCAATTTGAGCCTAACTTTGATGGAGATATGGCTGTGAATGGCAAGCTCCGTCACCGTTACTAACGGGTGACGTGGCATTTCTAAAGTGGGCCATTTATTCTTTAAAATAATTTTAAAAAATTAAAAAATAAAATAAAATTTTTAAATAATTATATCTTAAATTTAAATATATTTTCCAAACAAACATGTTTTTTTCCGGCCAAAAAAAACACAAACATGTTTTTATATTTTTTTAATCACTTTTTGGATCAAAAGTACTATTTTTCTAGGAACTCAAGAACATAAAGTTACAAGATTTGAAGCTTAATTACCAGAAACCACCATTGACCACCCTAAACCCACCTCACTGGAGCATCGATGGCTACCAAAATCTCAAGAATAGATCTACCCAACCTTCTCTAACATAAATCCAACCTTAAATTTCTTGAAATATATCACCAAATCCGAACAAAAGGACAGTTTAAAAATGTGAAACAAACCATCTGCTGCTGCCATCTAAGGTTACAAACCATCTGCTACTGAAGCATGAACAAAGGGGCCAAGCTGACACCACAAATCCACAACCACATAACAAAGATTCAAGTACCTTTCATTATCTTATACTATCTTGGCTACACATCAGTCATAATATTCAATGAGATATATCAAATTTCAAAAAAAAAAAATGAGACAGGTGAACTCCAGGCGGATGAAACCGATCAATTTGCAGCCCTTAACGAGATCAAACCCAGAAAATTTTGATTACAGAAAACCGCATGGATTGCAATCGATCGTTATGAGCTTTGATCTCTTCACCAATTGCCAGTGAAATTCCGCCCTTTAATTTCTTCATCCTTGACAAAATTTGGACTATTTCAACATGGGTTTTTTCAATTGAGATGTCGAGGGAAAAACTAAGATAATGGAGAAGGATGAAGGTTTGTTGGAGTATAAAAACATGGTGCTGGAATGTGGGTTTCAGGTGATGCGGAAGGAAGAAGGAAGAAGAAGACGAGAAGAAGAAAAAAGCAAAAATAAAAAAGGAAAAGGAAAAAACAAAAAACAAAAAGAAATATAAAAATTAATAAGCCTACCATAAAATAAAAAATAGCCAGCTGGCTAATTAAATACCCATTTGGATTTTTTACGCGCAAAATAAGGCGCGTATGGGACACAGCTTGACACCCGTCTGATTTGGGCTTAAATTGGTGGAGTTTGATAACATTTAGGTCTAATTTGGTTCACTTTAAAGTTTTAGGCTAAAATTGAGCAACTCCTGAAACGTTTAGACTCAAATTGGATATTTATGCTAAGTTTAGATTTATTAAACAAGATTAATTAATCTCATATTTATGCAGCAAGCAATTAACATAAGCATCTTCACTTAATGCATCATTACATGCAATTTGTTACATATACCAATGGGTTTGGTATTTAAAACAAAATGTGGAAACTTTCAAGTTTCAATAACATTAATTATGTGCTGCAAATAGATGACGGACCTCTGTTACTTGTATAGCTGCATGGGGCAGGCAAACAATTAAGAACATTTTTCCTCCGTAATTGCTTTGTGCCAACCGCACCTAGTAAACAAACTCTGCAATCACTCTCTGTCGGTTAACTCTTCAAAACAAGAAAAGCAAAAGTCTACGGTCAACGATGTCAATGACATCAAGAAAGAAAAGGGGCATTAGCCCATTTGTAAAATTCTATTGATGGGCCCAAAACGACAGAGTTTAACAAATTAAAACCCAACCCAAACCCAACATTATATATCTATAACTTCCCCCTAAAACCCGACCCCTTAAGCCTTTCCACTAATAAGCCTTTTCAACTAAGGTATACTACAATTAAAAAGTTTGAAAATGCATGCCACTGCCACACCAACTCTAGTTTCACTAAAAAAAAACAACTCTCAAAGTTTGAAGTACCAATAAGTTGAATTAAATGATCGGATGCATAAATTGACCAATAATTGATTATTGGTATAAAATAAATAACGGAGGGAATCGGATTTCAAATCCAACAGATAAATAGGATAAAACTATATTTTGAATATTTTCCCTTATACTTAGCTTTATATTTTCAAATATAACTAATCATTATCTTTACCTTAAGTCTTGTATAATTTGGAGGGTTTACTATTAAGATTGGTATCACTGATAGTCTCTCTGCGGAGCTCTGGGGTATCCGTGAAGGATTGCGTCTAGCTAAATCTATTGGGCTATCTAATGTTATTGTTCAGTTAGATGCTAATGTTGTTGTTAATTTTCTGAAGAATGGTATCAATGACTCACACCTAAATTCTACTTTGGTACGAGTGGTACTAGCTTTGATCCAAGGAGGATGGGTGAAGGAGATCACTCATGTCTTCAGAGAAGGGAATCGATGTGCTGACTTTTTGACTAATCTCGGTCAGAGCTTTATACAGGGACCTTCGGCTTTAGTGGCGCCGCCTGATGGACTTCTTCCTTTACTTGAACAAGATGCAACTGGTTTCGTTATTAGAAGAGTTTAACTGACTTTGTCGGCATCTTATGTACCCAAAAAAAAATACTACAATTCAATACAGAAAATACATAACTTTTTTTCCCAAAATTATTCTGTTATCTCAAATCTTTATAGTATCAAGAGCTCAAAAACTCTAACGAGTCTCTTTTTTTTCTTGGTGTTTTCTTCTTCCCATCCTCCCAGGGGTGGATCCTTGTTGTATCTTGGGGGGGCCAAGGTCCCCCCAAAATTGGAAAATTTGCTTTATCACCCCTCTATATTTCTGTAAATTTCTATATAGATACATTGAAATTCTTCAATTGCCCCCCCTAAAATAATTTTATTCGAATTGGCCCCCCCAATGCCACTTGTCAAGATCCGCCCCTGCATCTTCCTGTTTTTTTTTTCCTTTTCTTCAGATCTCCTAGTCCCACTATGTCTTCCGCAAATTCAATTACACCAATATCTAACTCTCTCTTTTCCAGCCAGAACTATTCACTATCAATGCTGCAACACATTCTTCCCGTTAAGCTGACAATAACAAATTTTCCATCCTGGAGGATTCAATTTCAGTCTCTCTTGATAGGAGTTGATCTGCTTGGTTACATAGATGGCTCGAAAGCATCTCCACCAAAGCAAATACTGAAGACAGGAACCACTAAGATGATTCCTAATCCAGCCATTGAGCACTGGCTCAAGCAAGATCGATTGTTACATACTTCATGGCATGATAGTCTCTTCAACAAAGACTGTTGTCTCTCACATTGCATCAGCAACTTCTTCTCATGCTGTTTGGGAGAGACTGAACAAGCTTTATGCTAACAAGCCGAGGTCAAGGATGATGGCCTTGAGGAAAAAAATTAATTGCACCTAGAGGCACCAAGTCTATATCTGAGTATTTTCAAACTCTACGAAGCACAGTTGATGAATTGGAATTAACACTGATATATGTGAGGATGAGCTAGTTATTCATGCTCTCAATGGTGCTGGCTCAAAATACAAGGAACTGGCAGTCGGTATTCGAGCTCGAGAGTCTTATATCTCGTTTGAGGAACTTATGGACAAGTTTGTATATTATGAAGAGGTTTTGAAAAAGCAGCAAGGCAATTCTGATTTCAATATTCTTACTGCTCTGTATGCAAACACGACCAATGCAAGGTCGTGGCAGCAACGAAGAGGTAACTTTAGTCACACTAATGCCTCAAATCAATATGTTCCTCCTAAGTAATATTCCAATGCTAATCACACTGGCAAAAGAATAGTCTGTCAATTTTATGAAACGTCAGGACATTGAACAAAAACTTACTACCAAATCAGGCCTAAAGGAACATGTCCAGCTGCAAATGTAAGCACCACTAAATCTCTTGTATGGTGACTTGTTGACTCTGACGCGAATCATCATGTCACCAACAATGTTCAAAACCTCCAGTTTGCTCAAGAATGTGCTGGTCTAAATGATCTTCTCATTGGCGATGGCACAAGTCTCAAAATTTTTCACATTGGTTCAACTAAAATTACCCATTCTACTCACCATTTGTCTTTAAATGATGTTCTTTGTGTCCCTCAGTCCAAATCCAATCTACTTTCAGTTTCTAAACTCACTAAATCTAATGATGTTTCTGTTGATTTTTTTATAAAAATTTCTTGTGAAGGACTTGCACACAAAGGAGCTAGTGGCACACGGCATGAATAGAGGAGGACTCTACTATTTTTCCAACAAAAATCCACCCATATTTGAACCAAAAAGCATTGGCAATGCTAGGCACTAAAGCCGACCTGGAAATGTGGCACCAGAGGCTCGGGCATCCCAATTCCAGTACTTTGCATTTTGTTTTAAATTCATTTTCATCACGTTGTTCATCAAATAAGCATATTAGTTTCTGTAATGCATGTTCATGCAATAAAAGTCATCATTTACCATTTTCTACCTCTAATTTCACTAGTAGAGGTCCTTTAGATGTTATTTACATTGATATATGGGGTCCTGCAAGAATCACATATGATCAAGGTTTTAAATATTATGTGGCATTTGTTGACTTGTTCACACGATACACTTGGTTTTATCTCATGAAGTTCAAATCTGATGTCTATCTTTTACTTACAAAATTTAAAAGTCTTATTGAGAACAATTTCAAAATAAAGATTGTAACTATTTCCTCAAACTGTGGAGGTAAATTTGAAAAACTCAAAGTTTTTTTCTCAGATCTTGGCATACAACACCTCCAAACAGTTCTTTGAACAGTACATGTACAGTAAAAGGTGGGGAGTCTCATTATATAGTAGTATTAATTGGGTTGTTTTTGTTTTTTCTTGATGTATATTGAAAATGGGATTGCATATTCGAGTTTCATGTCGGCGGTGGGATTATAGCTAGTGGAAGAGGGATAAAGAGAATTTTTGGAGAGAAATTAATTAAATAAGAATAAAATTAAAAATTTTATTATTTATACAAAAGGGCCTAACAAAAATTGTTTTGGATTTTTAATGATGTGTCACAATGTGGTTACTTGACCGTGTATGGGAGCTATATACTGTCAGTGCATCAAATATTTACTCCCTCTATATATATATAGTTTAATTTGCACGGATTAAATTAGGAATAACAATTAAAAAAATAGTTTAATTTGCACTGATTAAATTAGGAATAACAATTAAAAAATATAGTTTAATTTGCACTGATTAAATTAGGAATATAACATTAAAAACTGAAAAAAGAGCGTGTTATCATTTGGTGGACGAGGCACAAAATGTGACAAAAAAATGTAGCATGTGATTTTTATTTAAGATTGGAGCATGACAATTTTACATATCCACGTGGGAGATAAATATTGGAGTGCACACGAACCATTTTCATTTTGGACTTTAAATCTCACACACACACTCAATAATATTACTTCTTACATACAACATATAGTAAAGGAATAAATTAATACAAATTAAGATAACTATATTAGACTTGGTTCAGTGCCAACCATAGTAGCTAGGGTACGAGTGACTGAAGGGAGCTAGCCACCGAATTAAGATGATAAGGCTGTCCACAGGAATTCAGCAAATCGATAAAAGTTGAACAGAGTCGAACCTGTTGATGCAGCCTGCATCTGAACAAATTTAAAGAATAGTAATGGTTTAGAAACATTTTAAATTAAACAAAAGAATATTGTAAAAAGAAGGGGAAAAAAAGTTAATTAATTACCGCCGTTGTTGTGAATGACACATTAGTGGGCGGAGGTGTCTGCTCCCTAGGGGGTTCCTGAGTAGTTTGGGATGGCGATGGCGTTGACGAAGTCGGCCGCCATTTTGATTGAAGCAAAACATAGTTATCGACGAAGTTAGTATGATCATGATGGTGGTTGAATTCGTTGTTACGGTAGCAAGAGCAGCAGAGGTTTGAAGGGAGCGGGGCCAGAGTTGAAGCAAATAAGACATGTGAAATAAACTCCCTTGAGGAACGCTCGGCATCCGTCACAAAACCAAAATCGTCGACTCTCGATCAAGTAAAACAGAGTCATGACCTCTTCGAAATCTAGGGTACCATTTCCGTTCTTGTCTAGCTCCTTGAAGAAGCCGAGATTGTTCATCGACGTGATCCCCATCCGATTAAGCGCCGCCCTGTACTCATGGACGTTGATTTTCCCATCTCCATTACTGTCCAATGATCTAAAAAACTCATATGCTTGTTGCTTCTTTGATCGTGGCAGGTTTACAAAGTATGCCATAGCAGCCTCTCGGATTTCATGATCCATATCGATATTCATTCAATTACAAAAACAAACAAAAGCTCTCTTCTTCTCTTGCAAACTCCCATATTAATTAATTCCAGTCTCTTGTGCATTTATATCCACATGACTTATCTCTTACATGTTGTTGTTTTCTATATTTTGATCCTCAAGTTGTTTTGTCAACTAATTTGCATTTTGCAAATAAAATACAATGGGCTCAAGTATAGTCTTAACTTTGCTGGATTGAAACTTTGAGTGAAATAAGCACTGAAATCATTGACCATGCCTTGCATATTTTATATATAAAACTTCGATGATGTAAACGGATCGTATCACATTTCCATGCAAAGAAAGAACTGGTCCACCTTTTAAAGGCACAAACGTGATAGAAACTTGCCTTTCATATTATACACGTCACCCGAACAGTACATGAAACGCGTTGGAAATTTAGTTCGCGGGACTCCCGTTCTTGGATGGGTATGATGATCCAAAAAATATAGTTAAGGTAAGATTATTCAATAAAATTATTCAATTTTAACTAAGATTAAGATTATGTTAAGGTAATTAATAACAATTTTTTTTAGGAAGATTAATAACAATTTAATTAGGTGTGGTAGGGTGTAAATTAGGATTTGGTGATGATTCAAATTTGATTAGGTGACACTATCCTAATGAAATCCTAAAACCACTCATTTTTAGGATGATTCTAATAGAATTTAAACTCATACAACATTAATTCACCAAAAAACCCATAGAACATTGACATGAAAGAACTAGTACTCCAACTCCCAAATGAACAAATGGCATTAAGACATGTTAAGTGTAGATTTATTTTTCTTACATAATTAATTAAGTATTAAAACATGACAAAAACAAGATAGGAGAATTTCAAATAAGGGCAGTCTAACAACAATTATTAATGATTGGTACCATGAAATGAAAGATTAGATTTATATTAAGAAGGAAATGAGACTTTTAAAAATTATTAATTAAGGAGGAGATTGTAATGGCAATTTTACCCTTACATAAAATTTCAATTCAACGCCCAATTCTAATTGTTGAAGAGATTATCTGCAAAAAAAAAATCGTTGTGAAGGAGATGAACAAAATAAATCTGGGAAGAAAAAAACGAAAAAGCTTGAGTTTCTACCAAGAAGAAGAGAGTTGGTACCAATTTTAATACTTTTGATTATGTGTCATGTGTGGGAGGAGACAAACTTTTTGTACGCTTTAACTACATCAAAAGCTGGGGGCACCAGCAGCACAAGAGGCGAGAGCGCTTCCCTTTTGCTGTGTTTGGCATTTTTAGGTGTCTTGTGCAGTATTATTTTCAACTTAGGATTTATTAGTTGGAGTTTTAGATGAAAAGAGTGGTTGGTAGATCTTGAAAATTAAACTTAAAATTAAGGATAAAAGTATCATTACGACTTCCCTTTTCAATAATTTTTAAAAGTTTTATTTCCTTCTTGTTAAATTTAATTTGAAATTGTACCAACTAATAAATATTTCTGGTTCACTGTCATCTTTTGAAATTTTCCCAAACAAGATTAATCAACCTTATATTATGCAGCAAGCAAATAACATAAGCATCATCATCACTTAATGCATTATATGCAACTTGGTACGTACCCATACCAATGGGTTTAGTATTTAAAACACGATGGAAACTTTCAAGAACATTAAAACATATGTGCTGCAAAAGCATAGACAGACTGCAAGGGGCAAACTTTGGCCGGTGTTAATCTTTCCTCATACAACAAATTCAACTCTTACCAAGCAATGCAACTAGGCCTAGCAAAATTTTTCCTTCTTGATTTGCTTTGTGCCAAACACCTAGTAAGCAAAAGTCTACGGTCAACGATATCAATGACATTTAGAAAGAAAAAGAGCAATAGCCCATTAATAAAATTCTAATGGATTCACCAAAAAAAAATTCTAATGGGCTATAAAGGGATTCAAAGGTTCTGCGTTATTGACAATCATCCTCAAATTGACCTGGAATTCATATTGCTACTGTATTTGGAGGGAGAGGAATAATAGAATCTTTGGCAACAAATCACAGTCAGCAGAGGAGTTGTTCAAGGATATTGCAAATACAATCAAATATCGGCTACATGGCTTGCAGAAAGTGAAGAGGGACTATGTTAATGCCAAACTTTGTAGATGTTGGGATCTCAGTATTCCTTGCTTGCTTTAATTTGTTGTTTTCTCTCTGTTGTAATGTTTTTGTTATAGGTTGTTTTTCCAGTAAAGCTATGAGTGTAGGGATGTCAATGGGTCCCGAACCCGGTGGGGAACCCGATTCCCCGCCCCGACGGAGGCGGGGATGGGGAGCATTTTCGGGGAACGGGGACAGGGACGGGGATTGTTTTTCATTCCCCGTCGGGTACGGGTACGAGGATGGGGGACCCGGCCCCGAAATATATATACTATGTATATATATATATTTATTAATATATATGTTTTTTTTACAACAAAATAAGAATATTAATATATATGTTAAATAAAAGAATTACTAAGTCACATATGTTTTACTAATAAATCATAATATATACTAACAAATAAATATTTACTAATTTTTCTTAAAAAATTAATTGTAATATTCGGGTACGGAGAATCCCCGTCCCCGTCGGATCCCTACGGGGACGGGAATGGGGACTACATTTCATTCCCCTCCGGGGAATGGGGACGGGGACGGGGATGGGGTTGTGAAGTAGGAGATGGGGATGGGGAATACTCCCCCCGCACATTCCCCGCCCCGTTGATATCCCTATATGAGTGGATTGTGAGTCTTTTGAAGTATAGCTCTTTGTACTATGTAAGTAGTTTTATTCTGGATAATGAAGTAACTTATCCAAAAAAAAATTATAATGGGCCCAAAACGACAAAGTTTAACATATTAAACGCAATCCAAACCAACCCTAGATATCCATAACTTTTCCCCGTAAAACCCAACCCATTAAGCCCATTGGCCTCACTCGTGGTCATGAAAGATGAAATACAAGGTACTAATAAGTGGTTGATTCAAGTAGTTTGATACTTGTTCCCCTTAAGTTAGATTTCGGGTTCGAATTTGTGGACGGAGAAAATCATTAATTGTTGGGAGAGTTTTACCCCGTAATGGGCCAAGCCGGCTCAAATAAGGTTAACTTGTAAAAAAAAAACATGAAATAATCCAGGGTGCCATGCATTGTCGTCCTTGTCGAGCTCTTTGAATAAGCGCTGGTAAATGGTAATTGCTTACTGACTTAAACCCTCTCTGTTTAACCCACGCCATGAGCTCTTCCACGTCGATTGTTTCATCTCCATTACTGGCCAATGATTTGAAAAACTCAGTTGCTTCATCCTTGTAACTGTGGCAAGTGTTCATAGTATGCCATTGCAATCTCTCGCACTTCATCCATGTTAATTGATTAATTTGAGCAGTAATTAGTCTATGGCATAATTTAAATTGCAGACATATATATACATGTAGATAAAGTAATATAAAGACGATTATAACTTGAAAAGCAAATCCTATATTTGCCAAATATACAGTGAATTAGTCAATATATAGCATCAATAGATACTAATTATTTTAATTTCCTCTAATGACGGACTGTGTGGTTCTTCTGCGCCATCCGTATGTATCTAAGCAATGCACAGTTATCAACGAAGGTTGTATATGATGAATTGATGATCATGGTGAAAGAAGAAGCTGTTGCGATAGCAAGAGCAGCAGAGTTCAAAGGACACACTTTCCTAGATATATATACTAATTGAATAGCTAAGTATACATGGACTAACAATTAAAAATTTTGGATATGTTCAAGTTTAATAGTACTCCATATATATAGTTTACCCAAATTATTTTTGCTCTTTTTCTTTTTCCTTTACTAGTTTTAGCTTTCACGTGCCTTGCACGTGGCGCAACGTGTTTAAATAAAATATTCATATAAAATTATGATAACATCTGTATTAAATTATGATAATTACATTATTTTTTATGATCCCATTGTGAAATTTTGATAACCTTCCTATGAAATTTTAATAACGATACTATGGAATTTCGAGAACCTTTTTATAAATTTTTTTAATCTTCTTATGAAATTTGGTTAACTTTCCTAAGGAATTTTGAAGACCTCAATATGAAATTTTGATAACTTCCCAATGAAATTTTGATGACCAACACTATGAGATGTTGATAACCTCCATATGATATATTGATAACCACGTTATGAAAATTTAAAAAGCTCCATATGATTATGAATTGTTAGTAATCACACTCTGAAATTTTGATAATCACACTATGAAATTGTGATAACCTCGCTATGAAATTTTGATAAATCTTCCTATAAAATTTTGATAACCTTCTTATGAAATCTTGATAACTACAAATTTTGATAACCTCCCTATGATTTTTTGATAATCTCATTATGAAATTTTGTTAATCTCCCTATGAAATTTTGATCTACATACTATGAAATTTTGATAACCTTCATATGAAATTTTGACAGCCTCCCTGAATTTTGATATCCTCCTTGAAATTTGATTACTCCATAATAAAAGTTTAATAACCTTCCTAATTTGGTAACCATACTATGAAATTTTGATAACCTCCCCAGAAATACCACTATGAAATTTTTGTAATCAAATTTTGAAAATTTGATAACCTCTTTATGAAATTTTGATAACCTCTTTATAAAATTTTGTTGACCCCTCTATGAAATTATGATAATCACATTATGTAATTTTGATAACCTCGCTTTGAAATTTTGATAACAACACTATGAATTTTGATAATCTTTCTATAAATTTTGATAATCCGATCTCTATGAAATTTCGATAATCACTCTATGAAATTTGATAACTTTCTATCAAATTTTGGTACTCCCTATGAAATTGAGACTTTTATAACCTTCATATGAAATTTTGATAGCCACACTATAAAATTTTGATAACCTCTCCATTAAATATTTAATGAAATTTTGTTAACCACACTATGAAATTCTTATATAACCTCACTATGACATTTTGATAATCTCTTTGATAACCTTTCTATAAAATAGTTATAATTAACCACCCTATGAAATTTCAATAACCAACCTAAGAGATTTTAATAACCTGATCCTATGAAATTTTGGTAACCACACTATGAAATTTTGATAACCTCCTCATGAAATTATAATAACCATCTTATGAAATTTTGATAACCACTTAGAGACAAGAAAATCAAAATGATAATATCACCTACTCTTCTAACTCAACAATTTCCAATTGAACAAAGTGAAACATTATATAACGAAGAGATAGAGCTTCACTAACAATAGGATTGTACTCCCTCCATCCCATATTATCTGTTCACTTTGGGTCAAAATGATTCTACCTTTGACCTTTAATTACAAAAAATATATATACAATCAAAATTTTCAAAAAATATGTTTTGAAAAGTTTAAGACTTAACTTAATCAAAACATAATTTTTTAAAATTTATTTTTGTATGATTTTTTCATAATTAAAGGTCAAAGTTAGAAAACTTTGACTCAAAGTGGACAGATAATATGAGACTGAGGGAGTACGTGTTACTGTTAGTTTAATCTTTTTATTGACATTTAAAAATTGAAATTAAAAGTAAATATTAAATTCAAAAAGTAATAGTAAAGAAATTTTGTATGTTCATCAACTAAAATCAATTTTGACAAACACATAATTCGGTCTAAATTGAATTTTTTAATTAAATTTTGAAATAACAAAATTATACTAAAATTTTAATAATGGAAATTTTAGATCAAAGACAAAGCAAAAAAAAATACAACAATTGGAAACAAAGACAAAAGGCAAAATTAAATAGAACGTTGGAAACAAGAAGTCAAATTGACTTTCTTATATTTTAGTACACACATTATATAATTAAGATTAAAAAAATAATGGATTAATTAAAATATTATTTAGTAATGGCAATTTAGAAATATGTTTTAAAGAAAATGGTACAATTGGAAATATGTTTTAAAAATAAGGGTACAATCGGAAAACATAAAGTTTCCCCTTATTCGTACTTTTATATATAGTATAGATAAAAACTCTTATTTATATACCAAATTACCAAATTAAATGCCAACTATAGCTAGGATGCTATTTGTCTTCCACTAAGCCTTCTCAACTAAGGTCTACCACAATTAAAAAGTTCCAACTTCCAAAATGCCAACCTATACATATATATAAGTTATAGAAGTAATTAAGTACCACTAAATTGAATCAAATGCTCGAATGCATAATTTGAGTAATAATTGATTATTGGTATAATATATATATATATATATATAAGTTATAGAAGTAATTAAGTATCACTAAATTGAATCAAATGCTCGAATGCATAATTTGATTAATAATTGATTATTAGTATAAAATAAATAGTACATCTTCATATTGAATAAACTTTGCTATTTTTGGATGTTCTAAAAACATAGTATATATTTTTCTAAAATGGAAAACACTTTTTCCCCTATATATAGACACAATTTTTACAGGGGATCCACAACTTTTTATCAAATTTAAGGGAAGATAGCTAGTTTAAGGTAACCCACATATATAATTTTTCTTATAATTGTGAGTCAAACACAAAATGGACATTTATAGTGAAATCGAGGGGATATATATATATATATACACACACACATAGCTAATATGAAAATATATAACTATGGATTAAATTAAATTAGGACAACTTACACCATGAATTATTCATCACTTCATCTTGAAAACAGTACACTAGTAATTAAGCATGCAGGCCAGCTTCAGCTGATACAAAGAGTACATATAATAATAATAATATAATTAATGAAAAGTAAGAGTGGAAGAGAAGAGAGACCCCACTTTTTATTACAAAAAAGTAGGAGATCAGTAGCGACTGAGGCTGAGGGAGCCAGTGAATTAGAGTGTAAGGTTCCCCAGAATCTCTGCAAATTGAAAAAAACCATCCAGAAGCGAACTTGTTGTTGATGCAACCTTCACCTGAGAACAAGAACAACAAAGAAATGATAATTAATTAATCGATTGTCACAAAAATTAAAGATTGAAACAAAAGAATATTATAATTAATTTCATTAGTATATTATTATAGAACACAAGTTCAATTATCATACAGCCTGTTCTAGGGATGACTTCTGGTCCGGATCAGGTGTCGGCTCCTCCGACGTCGAGACGATCTTCCTTATTTGGTGAAGCAACACAAAGTTATCGACCAAGTCGGCAATATCATGATGGTGGTTGAAGTTGTTGTTGCGGCAGCAAGAGCAGCAGAGGTCAAAGGAGTTGCTTTTAGAGTTGAAGCAAGTAAGACATGTGAAGTAAACTCCTTTGAGAAACGCCCCACATCCGTCGCAAGAGTACCCTCGTCCACTCTCCATCAGGTAAAACAGCGTCATGACCTCGTCGAAATCTAGGGTGCCATTTCCGTCATTGTCTAGCTCCTTGAATAAGCCGAGACTGGCTGCGATGTCCGTCGCCCCCGCCCCCGCCTCAGTAAGCGCAGCCTTGTACTCTTGGATGCTGATTTTCCCATCTCCATTTCTGTCCAATGATCTGAAAAACTCAATTGCTTCTTCCTTCTTTGATTTTGGCAGGTTTGCATAGTATGCCAAAGCAGTCTCTTGGAATTCATCCATACTCATTAATCAACAAATTAAACAAAAAAAAAAATTAAGCTTTTTCTTTTCGTTCTTATGGCTAATATACCAGTCTCTCTTCTGCATGCATATATATATACACACCCAATCTCTTACATGTTATTTTCAATAACACTTGTAACCTTGTCAAATTTTGATTCCCAAGTTGATTTTTCAACTATGTTTGCAAGTTGCATAATTACAATGGGCTGAGGTTTTGGGTGATGTTTTTTTTTATGGTAGCTAGAAAAAAGTTTAGGAGGAGAAGTGGCCACCACCCACATCTTCAATACTAGGGCAAATCTCATACTCAATTTGTGATTTATACGGTACCCATTGGATTTTCATATGCGAAATTTTCAAAATTTTCAGATAGTTTATCAAATGGGAGACTGTGGTCTATGGTCATGAGTGGAATTCGAATTTAGGTAGAGTGCACAAAGAATCCGAATCATGACCACTTGTACCAACTCCCATTTGAAACTTTAAGCGAAATTATAAGCACTAACATTTACAAGGATAAGCTCATAAAAGTGTTCTCAATTTCGAAAGTACTTGTAAAAAGATCTAAGAAAGTGTTCCGCCCGCCTTCCTGTACTCTTGTGGGCACAATCGCTTTCAAGTTTCAATGACAGAATTTTTCTTTTGCAATTCAATGAAACTAACAAATAATATAACATTATTGCAGAACCAGCAACAAGACGGCAACCTTTGATGATGTACGTGCATTATCATGAAAGAAATGGTCCAACTTTTAAAGGCACAAACGTTAGAAACTTGCTTTTCATTATAATCAAATAAAGATGAGGAATATTGCGGAGTCAATTCTATATATATGTTCACAAGATTAATGTTAACGAGATGGGTACCTCGCGTTGGCGCGTCGGGCGTCTTTTTATTTTATTTAATTATTTTTTTTGTTCTCTGTGCAATTCATCCTTAAATCAAATATGGTTTTGTTGGTCTTTTCTATATTTAATACATAAATATAGTTTCTTTTTTATCTACTCTTATTTCATTCGACAATCATGTCATGTTTTTAGCTCTTGCTCTTTTGACATTTGGAAATCACTAAAACAATTATAATGATGGTTATATAAAAGTCCAATGATAAGAATGATGGTTCTTATCAAATATGGTTTGGTATGCTACGACTACCTCTAATAATCTTATGACTCTGAGTATCCAATGAGCTCTTGGATTTTAAGTCTTTGATAGGTTAATTATAAATTTGAATAGTTTTAGCCATCAAATTGTATATGTAATGGAATGATTGTTAATTATTTACTTAAAATAAAATATCATTCAATCCTTGAATCAAATATGGTTTTGTTGGTCTTTTCTATATGATGGTTATATAAAAGTCCAAAGATAAGAATGATGG